>BLSH010235059.1:155806-171499 GCA_018402905.1 Glandirana rugosa | reverse complement strand
AGGCAGAAGACAGTAAAGGTGTCTGTAAATGTACCAGAGGTCAGGAAGGACTGTAAAGAGTAGAGGTATCCAGAGAACGCAGCAGAGGTCAGGGTATACAGCAGACAGTTGAGGTATCTAAGAATGTAGCAGAGGTCAGAGTGGGCAGCAGACTTTAGAGGAATTCAAAGAATTTAGCAGAGGTCAGGGAGGGCAACAGACAGTAGAGGTATATGAGACCATAGCAGAGGTCTGGGCAGGCAGCAAACAGTAGAATTCAGAGAATACATCAGAAGTCAGGGCATGCAGTGAATAGTAGAGGTATCTGAGAACATAGAAGTGGTCAGGAATAAAAAGAAAGCTAAAAAAAGCTAACTTGGAGGGGATTGGGACTTTAAATGACACACGAGTGTGCGAAGGAGATGCTGGATGGATATGGTAAACAATTTATTATAGAAATAGAACAATATTTTCATAGTATATAACATAATCAATATTCAATTAGGTCAGTGCAGACCCAATATATAATATGTGTACACGGATACAAAGGTACAAAGCATACATTTGATGGTATACAAAAAATTGCCCCCGTTCATCACATTGAGGTGGAAATGTAAAATATTCCATTATCGATAAACCTGCATTGTCCATGACCTCCGAGTACCCCCACAGGGGGTTGATCTAGAAGACCTTGTAAAAAATTATCCTAGGTAAAGCGATTGACGGCAGCTGGTGGCTCTACGCACTCATGTCACTCATCAGGAGCAGGCTTGTCACTTGTCTGTTGTATCCATGGACTGTCCACACACAGGTAGGGAGGGGGGACCAACAAGGGGCATCTACAGCTGGGAGCTGAGGTGGGAGGTATGGCAGCAAGATCCCCCCAGGCAAGCCCCCTTGTTGGTCCCCCCTCCCCACCTGTGTGTGGGCAGTCCATGGATACAACAGACAAGTGACGAGCCTGCTCCTGATGAGTGACATTCAGTCACGAAACGTGCGTAGAGCCACCAGCTGCCGTCAATCGCTTTACCTAGGACAATTTTTTTTACAAGGTCTTCTAGATCAACACCCTGTGGGGGTACTCGGAGGTCATGGACAACGCAGGTTTATCGATAATGGAATAATTTACATAACCACATCAATGTGATGGATGGGGACAATTTTTTGTATACCATCAAATGTGTGCTTTGTACCTCTGTATCCGTGTACACATATTATATATTGGGTCTGCACTGACCTATTCGAATATTGATTATATGATGTATACTATGAAAATATTGTTCTATTTCTATAATAAATTGTTTTACCATATCCATCCAGAATCTCCTTCTCACACTCGTGTGTCATTTTAAAGTCCCAATCCCCTCCCAGTTAGCTTTTTTTAGCTTTCTTTCTATTTCAAGTATAGGGATGGAAGATTGTGCCTCTACCCAGCCAAGCCTTCATTTAAAGTCCCAATTTTTGCCCCTTACCTTTTATGTCAGTATTGATTAGGGATGGACACACGCTTGTGAGAATATGTGTTGTTATAATATATTTTTACTACCTGCCACAGTGCAGGTTCTCATTTGACCTCCTGGGTTCTATCTTATTATTTTTCAACTGGTACTCCCAGCCTTTGCCTTCCTGGTCCGGCCTCCCCTGGGTTGGGGGGGAGGGGTTTGGCCTGGTTCACCACGCCGGGAGCTGCGACGCACACCGTGGATTCCCTCCTCCCCTGCTCTTACGTCCCATGGGGGGGCGGGTTTCCCCGCTGTGCATCGACTTCACGCCACCCGGCCATGCATACGGCATCTCTTGATGCTTGACGCTGATCGGGTACACTTGCTCGCGGGCGCTATGGAGTTGGAGTACAGCTCCCCATCGGGCTTTCTCCCCTCCCCTTTCTGCTCCCGCGTGCACGACGTTGGCGGGCCTATTGGCGGCTGGGCCCTTATCGGGCTTGCCTCTTGCGGCACCTGGCATCTCCTGGATTATTCTCAATTATTTTAGCCATGCACCATGCACTCAATCATGCTGTCTCCACTTTTTCAGGTATGGTCACTTACATTAGTATTTACACACATCACTAGTTTTTACCATTTTTCATAACCCCCGCCGTCCCTTTTTCCTTTTTTTTTTCCCCTTTTAACCACGGTTCCTCAGTCCCTCATCATGCACCTGCTCACAATTATCTTCCACTCAGTCTTATATCACCATCCATTCCTTCACCAGACACACATTCACCCTGGAGATGCCCATGCCTGCATGTCGGCTTGCCTGGGGGGATCTTGCTGCCATGCCTCCTGCCTCAGCTCCCGGCTGTGGATGCCCCTTGTTGGTCCCCCCTCCCCACCTGCGTGTGGGCAGTCCATGAATACAACAGACAAGGGACGAGCCTGCTCCTGATGAGTGACATTCAGTCACGAAACGTGCGTAGAGCCACCAGCTGCCGTCAATCGCTTTACCTAGGACAATTTTTCTACAAGGTCTACTAGACCAACCCCCTCTGGGGGTACTCGGAGGTCATGGACAATGCAGGATTATCGAATATTTTACATATCCACATCAATGTGATGGATGGGGGCAATTTTTTGTATACCATCAAATGTATGCTTTGTACCTCTCTATCCATGTACACATATTATATATTGGGTCTGCACTGACCTATTTGAATATTGATTATGTTATATACTATGAAAATATTGTTCTATTTCTATAATAAATTGTTTACCATATCCATCCAGCATCTCCTTCTCACACTCGTGTGTCATTTAAAGTCCCAATCCCCTCCAAGTTAGCTTTTTTTAGCTTTCTTTTTATTCCAATTATAGGGATGGAAGATTGTGCCTCTACCCAGCCAAGCCTTCATTTAAAGTCCCAATTTTTGCCCCTTACCTTTTATGTCAATAGAAGAGGTCAGGGTGGGCAGCAGACAGTAGAAGAATCCAAGAATATAGCAGAGGTGAGGGTGGGCAGCAGACATTAGAGGTAGACTAGAATCCAGCAGACAGTAGCGGTATCTGCAAATGTACCAGGGTGGGCAGCAGACAGTGAAGTTAGCTGAGAATGTAATAGAGGTCAGGGTGGGCAGTAGACAAAAGAGGTATGCACAAATGTAGTAGAGGTCAGGGCAGGCAGCAGACAGTGAAAGCACCTGAGAATGTAGCACAGGTTAGTCTCAGGGTGAGAAGCAGACAGTGAAGGTATCCAACAATATAGCAGAGGTCAAGGTGGGCAAAAGGTAGTAGACCTATTCAAAACCATAGCAGAGGTCAGGTCCAGCAAAGACCCGGACCTGTGAAATTGTACCAATCTACAAAGGGATGTAAATGGAGGAAGGTGATATCACGTGTCAAGAAAGTACAGATGGGGCAGACACAACCAGAAGTCATTTCTCCTTGTGGAGAAAAAGATGTCACCTGTAAGATCCAGATGCAAACACCCCAAGCTACAGGGGCAAAGAAACAATAGTTGGGCACACTTGGTCAGCAGGAAATGCATTTGCAAGCATAGGGGCACAGGCCTCCGGAACAATGGACCAGTAAGCAGGCTACCACTAGAAGAGGCACCACATCCTGTTGCCTAATAACCTAGACGCAAGAAATATCTTTGATTGGAGCATCTGAAGTGCCGACGATACTCTATTGCCGATGATTTGGGACAACAACACTATCCACAATTTTCTTTACAGCACTTTTATCTTACGGATCCAGAACTGTTCGGAAGGCACCATATTCCTTCCTGCATCATTTTCTTCCTGTCCTCCATTCAGTTTTCTCTGTTCTGATAAAGTAGAAATAAATAGTTTTACAAAAGCACGACAGGAAAACACCTCCACTGAGTGTGGGCGCCCCTTTGGCATAGGCCTACTGTGCACTACAGACAGTAACCCATACAAGATGAAAGGCTAAGCTCCGTATTTGTGAAAATAAAGTCACAAATCACAGATATCGCTGAGAGCAGCCCCATTTTTACTACCAGAGAAACAGGTCTCATTAAATTGCATTCATTATAATAGTTGAATGCGTTAGTTTACCGCCTACAGTCATTGCCTCCTGACATGTCAGCTTTGTGCACCTTTTAAGTGGACCACTCGTTAAAATTACACTGCACATGGATCCACAGGACTCATGTACATATTACCATTTTTTTTGTCGTCAATTAAATAGAGCCTCTCTTTTGGCATGCATCAAAAAAAAAGAATTCTGCTGAAAAAAAAAATAATCAAGCATTTAAAATGGAAAGTACCTTGTTTGGCCATTAGATGGAGTTAAGAGTAATTTACTTTTCTTATGAGACTCAGCTCCATCTACTGGTGAAGTGGAGTATTTTTAGTTTAAAATGGATGAAAAACATTTGTCCAGCCCAGGAAATAGCCTAACAACATTTTTTTGCCCCAAAAAGAGTGCACGTGGGCACGTTGGGCAAATACACTCAATGGTCTCTAGCTAACTTAGTGGGTGTTTCAAATTATGTTTTCAGGCTGTTTTCACAGATTGAGTCAGTGTAAAGAAGTGGTCTCCAAATTGCCCGGGGCCCTTTGCTTGCCTTTATCTTGGCCTTGGGCCACTTCTCCTTCCACTGATACAAGACCCTATTCCTCCCACTGACACCAACAATGGGGCAACATTCCTACTACTGACACCAACAATGGGGAACTGTTTCTCCCATTGATGCCAATGATGGGGCACTATTCCTCAAACTAATACCAAAGATATATTGTTTACTCCCACAGACGCCAGGGCAATTTCTACTCCCAGTAGCCACAGTCTGGCCCTCCTAAAGTCTTAAGGACAGTAAACTGGCCCTTTGTTTAGAAAGTTTGGAGACCCCTGATGTAAAATACACTATATTGCCCTAAGTATTGGGACACCTGCCTTTATACGCACATGAACTTTAGTGGCATCCCAGTCCGTAGGGTTCAATATTGAGTTGGCCCACCCTTTACAGCTATAAGAGCTTCAACTCTTCTGGGAAGGCTGTCCACAAGGTTTAGGAGTGTCTATGGGAATGTTTGACTATTCTTCCGGAAGCGCATTTGTGAGGTCAGACACTGATGTTGGACAAGAAGGCCTGGCTTGCACTCTCCGCTCTTTTTTTATCTCCAAGCTGTTTTATCGGGTTGAGGTCAGGACTCTGTGCAGGCCAGTCAAATTGCTCCACCCCAAACTCGCTCGTCCATGTCTTTATGGACCTTGCTTTGTGCACTTTTGCGCAATCATGTTGGAACAGAAAGGGGCCATCCCTGAACTGTTCCCATAAAGTTGGGAGCATGAAATTGTCCAAAATGTCTTGGTATGTTGACGCCTTAAGAGTTCCCTTCACTGGAACACCATAACCCCCCCTCCACCAAATGATTTGGACCTGTGCACAAAGCAAGGTCCATAAAGACATGAGTGAGCGAGTTTGGGGTAGAGGTAC
The DNA here is from genome assembly GCA_018402905.1 of Glandirana rugosa. Taxonomy (NCBI): domain Eukaryota; kingdom Metazoa; phylum Chordata; class Amphibia; order Anura; family Ranidae; genus Glandirana; species Glandirana rugosa. The sequence goes on along the minus strand of BLSH010235059.1, from coordinate 166,117 downwards.
TTGACTGGCCTGCACAGAGTCCTGACCGCAACCCCAGAGAACACCTTTAGGATGAATTAGAGTGGAGACTGTGAGCCAGGCCTTCTCATCCAACATCAGTGCCTGACCTCACAAATGCACTTCTGGAAGAACGGTCAAACATTCCCATAGGCACTCCTAAACCTTGTGGACCACCTTCCCAGAAGAGTTGAAGCTGTTATAGCTGCATAGGGTGGGCCAACTCAATATTGAACCCTACGGACTAAGACTGCGGATGCCATTAAAGTTCATCTGTGTGTAAAGGTAGGTGTCCCAATACTTTTGGTAATTTCGTGTATGTATAAGGCTGGATTCACACTGCAGCGATGCGGAAACCCTGCGAATCCACTGCGGGTTCCCGCATCGCTAGCCTCCAGGCAGCAGCTCACACTGCACTATGCAAACTGAAGGTGTCAGTACATTGTTAATGACACCCCCTTTTCAGTTTGCAGATCGCAAAATCGAATTGCATGGTCTGAACCACCATGCGATGCGATTCTGACCCTGCAAACAAAAAGGGTCCTGTGCGAGTTTGATCCGATTGCTATGCGATCTCAGCCATACTATCTGTATGGTTGAGATCACATTGCAGAGGGATCGCATGTGACTCACACTTCAGTGCGGTGCGAATCACATCCAATCTCTCAGATCGGATCAGTGTGAACCGAGCCTTAAGTACGATTTTCATTTATAGTTTTGTATTTATTTATTCACTTTAGGTAGCATTGCAATGTATTTATTTGTGATTTATTGACTATTGTATATCCTTTTTTATTTATTTATTTTTTCCGGGTGGCACAGACTGATTTGTTATAGTGTGCGATTCTATTATGAATACAAACTGGCGAGCCTCTTGCAACCATATCTTTCATGAGATCGCGAGTCGGTAAGACAAAACGCTCACATAACTGAGAGTCTATTACCTCCGGCATATCATTATGGAGAGGACGGTAAATACATCAGAGCAGACGGGTGTATTCTCTCCCTCTCTTCAGCCCACAGAGGGATAAAATCATCCTCGACGCAGTTAGGCGCAACGCGGCTTATTGACTGTGGCAGAATCCACACGGTGCAGCCCCGCGCTCCCTTGATGAGTACAGATCTGAAATCGCTTTCATTAGAAAAGCTTTCTAGAGCGCCAACATGAATCTCAGAACAGGATAAAGTGATGTCTAATGTTTTGTTTTACAGTTAAAAAAAAAAAAAAAAATGTAGTCACTTTTTTTTCCATCCACCAAAGTATCTAAGCACTGTTAATCTCCTGTAGTCTCTTTGCAGCCACTTCTTGCCTACAGGCAAACCAGTGATGGCGGTATGGCATTTCTCAGGTCAGGTTCTCAGATGGTGACACCAGAGGACCATCCCTGGGTCATGTGTGTGACTCTTCAGATATTCACTGCCTCCGGGCTGTACAGCCACACTGTAAGCCATACAGAGGTATGAGGGAATCTGATGGGAACATTGACAAAATAGGGGGGTTCCGATGGAGACTCTGATATAACTATGATGGAGACTCTGATATAAGTGGAAGTCTGATGGGGACTCTAACATATAGGGGGACCCTAATGTAAGGGATGAGTCTGCCATAAGGGTAACTCTGATAGAAATACTGATATAAGACGGACTCTGATGCAAGGGGAGCTCTGATGTAAGGTGAATTCCGAGGAGCACCCTGATGTAATGGAGGACTCACATGGGGACATTGATGTTAGAGGAATTCTGATGGGGACCCTGTTGTAAGGGGGGATTCTAATGTAAGGGGGACTCTGGTGGTGAACCTGATAAAAGGGGGACTCTGATGCAGAACCTGACATACAGGGCGACATTGATGTAAAGGGGGCTCTGATGTAAGGGGAGCTCTGATGTAAGGGGGGCAATCTGATGAAAGAATGACTTTGGTAGCGATCCTGATATAAGAGGGGACTCTGATAGGGACACTGATATAAGGAGGTCTTTCAGGGAGACTCTGATATAAGGGGGGCTCTCATGGGGACTTTGACATACAGGGGGAACCTGATGTAAGGGGGCATTGCTATAAGGGTGATTCTGATGGGAATACTGATATGAGAGGGACTCTGATACAAGGGAAGCTCTGATGTAAGGGGAATACTAATGAGGACCCTGATGTAATGGGGGACTCTGAGTGGGACATTGGTGTAAGGGGGATTCTGATGGGGACCCTGTTGTAAGGGGGGATTCTAATGTGAGAGGTACCCTGATGGTGACCTTGATAAAAGGGGGACATTGATGTAAAGGGGACTCTGATGTAAGGGGAGCGCTGAAGTAAGGGGGATTCTGTTGTAAGGGAGGATTATAATCTAAAGAGGACTCCTGATGTACAGGAGGACTTTGATGTAAGAGGGCTCTGATGTAAGGGTGACTCTAATAGGGATTCTGAACTAAGGGGGATTCTGATGGGGACCCTAAAGTAAGGGGGGGACTCTGATGGGAGCATTGATGTAAGGGGGGATTCTAACGGTGACCCTGTTTTAAGGGGGGATTTTAATGTAAGGGGGACTCTGATGGGGAACCAGGTGTACAAGGGGACCTTGATGTAAAGGGGGCTCTGATGTAAAGGAGATCCTGATATAAGGGGGACTCTGATGAAGACCCTAATGTAATTTTTTTTCATCCTATGAATATTTGTAAAATATATGATGTGACCCTCGTGCTGAAAACTATGGTGACCCCCATTCTAGGTTCCAGCTTTGGGTCCAGGAGGTCAGTTCTTTGGTCCTAAAGATCTGATTGACTCATTTATGGAATTTTGCAGTGAAAACAGCTTGCTATGGTTTGTATTAATACACAGCAAATATTTATACCATTAATTTGGATGTGCAGACGAGTGTGAAACGCGTCAGTATTGGTATCTTCATTCACATCAGCAGTGAGAGGGTTACAGAGAGGTCACCCGTCCCGCGCCGAGCTGGCTTGATGGCTAAATCATCCATGAAATGACCTTTGCTGTGTGAAACGCGCTGGCAGATGTAATAGATTCCGTGCTTGTGCGGTGTTGATGGAATTTATCCTCGTCGTGTAGCTGAGCGGACCCAAGACTGCAGATCCCATGAATATTCAGATTGCTCATCTGGTTGAAGCCTGGCTTGTGTTTAGCAAGAAATGAAATCCCACATTTTATCGGGAAGTCCATTTTTTCCCCTCACAACCCCAGCAGGATCCATGTCCCCCATTCTTCATATTGCTCGACTGACGCGTTTGTACAATATTTTTTTTTTACCTACAATTAAGGTTTTAGTCTATTTTTTGGAGCTTGAAGTTTAAAGTGATTGTAGACTTCTGAGATGAAAAATGAACAAAACACACCCTTCTATAATGTGTACTTTCCTCAATCCAAAGCGTGTGATTTCCCCGCATGAGTCATTTCTGACAGTCTACTCAAGGACAAGGATCAATAAAAAAACCAGAAGAGGATTGGATGGATCAAAACTAAATTTTGAAAGGGAAGAGGATAATAAGGAAGGTAGAGGAATAGGAAGGGGGTAAGAAAGATGGGGTAACAAGGGGGGATGGGGAGAAGACTGCTCCTCACATTAGCCTGGTAGCATATAATGTCATTAAGATAGGTTAAGAAGCGATGTCAACCAGAAACAGATTAATAATAAGTGCATGGATAAAAGAAAATACACAAACAAATACATATAAATGCCTAACATTTCCCTATATTCCCGAGGGATAGGGAAAACAATCCTCTTAGAACAGTGGTTCTCAACCCCAGTCCTCGGGACCCACTAACAGGCCAGGTTTGCAGGATAACTGAAATGCATCCCAGGTGATATCATTTGCTGCTCAGTGATTGCAGTATTCTAGTCTTCATCTCCCCAAGGTAATACTTAAAATCTGGCCTGTTGGTGGGTCCCAAGGACCGGAGATGAGAACCTCTGTCTTAGAAGATATCATCAATGTCATATAGTTGTTGAAGGCCTTGGAAGTAGATGAAGGTGCCATCAAAAGACCTATATTTCTCTGGGGACATCATTTTTTGACATAAAGTCCTGCCATTTCAGGTAAACAAACGATTTTTGGAAGAGGACAGGGTAAAGTCCGTGACTAGAGTTGAGCAAACCCATAAAGTTTGGGTCCGTACTGAACTTTCGGGTGTCCGTGTCCCGAACCCAAATCCGAACGTTTGAGAAAAACGTTCAGGTTCGGGTTCTGGGTTCTGGTATTTGATCACGCATGTTGAATAGCTGTAGGGCAGCCAATCAACAAGCATTTCACTGGTTTTCCCTAGAAGCCATCACAGCCATGCCTACTAATGGCATGGCTGTGATTGGCCAGTGCATCATGTGACCCAGCCTCTATATGAGGCTGGAGTCACAGTGCTGCATGTCACATGCTCTCAGGTTAGTGTAGGGAGAGGATGCTGCCGGCGCTGTGAGGGACAGATTGTGAGGGACAGATTGCAGATCTAATAACTAGGTAGAGATTACTACTACTTTGAGGGACAGATTGTAGATCTATAACATCTCATCCTGCATTACAGAACCATCTGATTACCGAACGATCTCTCATCCTGCATTACAGAACGATCTGATACTGGACTAGGTAGAGATTACTACTGCTTTGAGGGACAGATTGCAGATCTAATAACATCTCCCATTTTTCTTCCTTTTGCAGCCCTCTAGCACTTTCCGGTACTTTTTTACAGCCATTTTTGTGTCCCGAAAAGTTTGGGTCCCCATTGACTTGAAATGGGGTTCGGGGTCCGGGGTAAAGTTCGAATAACGTTTGGTACCGAACCCGAACATTTCCGCGAAGTTTGGCCAAACCCGAACATCCAGGTGTTCGCTCAACTCTATCCGTGACATATTGTTCCCTGTAAAGTAGAAGTGTAAGTTCACGTTTGAGGAAATTGTGGTCCAACATTTCAGAATGGACCTCCAGGCCACTAGGAGGCAGATCAGAATCCAAGATCTATGTATAAGTATGTCCTTGGGTTAACATTAGTGAGGATGAATTTTTGTCCCAGTAGCCAAAGAGCAGGAGCATGGGGTCCTTTTAAAGCTGGTGTGAAGGAAGAGGTGTGTGCAGGACCATGGCGATGATTGAGAAGTGGCCTTGGCTGGGAGCACAGTGGGCATAAGGCAGATTGAGGATGATCCTTCTCAACTAAAAAAGGGAACAAAAGCCCTATGGTTCCGTTTAATTTGCGTGTCTCTCCAAGATTTGTTTGACTCCAGGTGAAGTAAATGAATTATATCCTTGAAGTATTTGGTCGGAGATTTCTGCAACAGGAAAGTCCTTACTCCAATCCTTACTGATGAAGATGTAAGGGGGGGGGGGGATACTTTTGCAGGTCAGGGTTCTAATAGTCTATGTTGAAAGCGTGATTCAAGTTTTTTCTCGAACTTTTAACCCCAGAGAAACCCTGGAAATTGTTTTCAGGTCTTGGCTTGGAGAACCCCTGCTAAAACGTATTTATTGATAGTCAGTGGGAATTGACCAATTAGTGAGTGGCTAGTGGGAAGAATGCCACTGCTAAAGAGATCGTTGGTGACTCTGCCAAGTGGTGTTGGCCTTGGAACTAGACAGGTACCATCAAATGGGAGGTCAGTTAGGGACCCCTAACAACCTATTGAGGCATTCCACGAACCCTGGTTGAGAATGACTGCATTAGAGATTAGAAGGTCAGCAGGCTGCTAAATCAATGCTGGGATGGGGGAGCAATGAATTGATTTTTTTGTATACAAAAGTGAAAATGTTTTTGCTGTAAACTTTGAGGATGAGCTGCTCCAAAATGCCTGCAGCTGCAGAGGTTAGTGAGGGCTGAAGGAACTCTAGGAATCCACGGAACCCTGGTTGAGAATAGCTGCATTAGAGATTCGATTTTTTCTTTTTCTTTCTCTTCTCTCCAGTCTGAACGGTGAATGCCAAGTCTGATGGCCCCTTGAGCTATATATATATATATATATACCCCTGAGTTGCACTTAGGCCTCATACACACGGACGTTTCTAAAAAAATAAACAAAACGTCGGGCCCGACGTCAAGGAAAAAAAGTCGGCGTTTTTCGGCGTTATGCATCGGCGTTTTTGAGCGTTAGTGAGCGTCGGCGTCAATAGGCGTTTTTAAAAAAAAATCATCCCGCTGCTATTTTTCAACCTAAAAACGTCGGCGTCAAAAAACGCCGGAAAACGCCGGTATAATATTAGGTGGCGTTTGTTGGCCTATTGTGGCGTCGGCGTCAAAAAATGCCAAAACGTTACAGCCTCAGAACGCGCTGGCCATGGGTTGTAGTTTCAGCTCACTAACGCCGACGTCCTCTACAGCTCAAAAACGCCGATGTTTTTATGGGGCCATTGACTAACATGGAGAGCTGCAAAAAACGCCAGAAAACGCCGGCGTCAAAAAACGTCCCTGTGTATGAGGCCTAAAGGTTTTCTTTGACCATCTTTATCTCTATGTTGAAGTATTTCAACTATCGGCTGTGACCTGGCTATTTGGATCCTTGAATGTCCTGTATTATGTGGTCAGTATTTCATTCTGCACATAACATGATAGTTGACATTTATGACATGATACTTATGTACTTGATACTGAAGTTATGTACCCTGCTTTTGCTATGATATTTAGAGGATGATGCCTTTTAAATTTCGACCACTTATCCCTGAAGAAGATCTTTGATCGAACATCATCGGAACGCGTTGGATCATCTTCTGCCTCTTCTTGGCAGAACAGTGGTCCTGTTTTTATGTCCCTTGCACATTCTCTATTTTTTGTTTGTACATTTTGTTTTCTTTTGTTGGTTAGGATTAATATCCAATGTCATTGTCTGGATGGCCAGCCTGATTGTTTGGGTGGCTGATGTTATGAGTATCAATAAACATTAATGTTTTACCTTATTTGTTATCTTCTCTCAGTAAGTTGGTCTCCCCTTTCAAAGTCTCATAGGGGGTTTATCTGGTGCTTCTATAAGATTTTGTTTGGGACGGGGGTAGACCCTCTCTCTCCTTTTTTTTTTCTTGGAATTATAGTTGGCAGCAATTCACGTATTCCATTAGAGATTAGAAAGTCAGCAGACTGCCAACTCAATGCTGAGATGGAGGAGTAAATAAACTGATTTTCTGGAAACAAAAGTAAAAAAAAAATTATGCTGTAAATTCTGAGGATGAATTTCTCCATAATGCCTGCAGCTCCAGAGGCCAGTGAGGGCTGGAGGAACCCCAGGATTCCACAGAATCCTGATTGAGAATAACTGCATTTGAAATTAGAAGGTCAACCGACTGCCATCTCTGCTGAGATGGAGGAGTAAATAAACTGTTTTTCTGGAAACAAAAGTGAAATTGTTTTTAGTGTATACTTTGATGATAAATTGCTCCACAATGCCTGCAACTACAGAGGTTAATGAGGGTCAGAGGAACCCTAGGATTCCCCAGAACCCTGGTTGAGAATGACTGCATTAGAGACTAGAACATCAGAAGACTGTCAACTCAATGCTGAGATGGAGGAGTAAATAAACTGATTTTCTGGAAACAAAAGTAAAAAAAAAATGCTGTAAATTTTCAGGATGAATTACTTCGTAATACCTCCCGCTACAGAATGACTGGATTAGAGATTATAAAATCAGCAGGCTGCTAACTCAGTGATGGAACAGGTAAGCAAAATTAACTGATTTTTATGGAAACAAATTTGAAAATGTTTTTGCAATAAATTTTCAGGGTGAATTGCTCCATAATGGCTGGAGTTAGTCTTGATTCACATCAATGCATTTTGCATTTCAGCAATTTTTCACTGCTTTTTGCTGTGCTTTCTGCGTTTTTTTACCGTGTTTTTACTGCGTTTTTTGATTTTTTTAATAATATTTTATTTTATTTTTTGGGAAAATTTTGTTGCTAGGCAGATTTAAAATGCAAGACGCGGCAAAAATGTGGTAAAAATGCAGCACTTTCGTTTTTCTTGCATGCCCATTGAAGTCTATTACATGCAAAACGCTGCTTTTTGCATGAAAAAAAAGTCCCCGACCCTTTCCAAAAATGCAGAGACACCAAAAAGCACTGATGTGAACATGTTCCATAGGAAACCATGTTAAAAAAATTTCCTGCATTTCTGCAAACTGCAAAATGCATCACAAAATTCACTAGTGTGAATCGAGCCTTAGAGAGGTTAGTGGGAATCGAGCCTTAGAGAGGTTAGTGTGAATCGAGCCTTAGAGAGGTTCGTGGGAATCGAGCCTTAGAGAGGTTATTGTGAATCGAGCCTTAGAGAGGTTAGTGGGAATCGAGCCTTAGAGAGGTTAGTGGGAATCGAGCCTTAGAGAGGTTAGTGGGAATCGAGCCCTAGAGAGGTTAGTGTGAATCGAGCCCTAGAGAGGTTAGTGTGAATCGAGCCCTAGAGAGGTTAGTGTGAATCGAGCCCTAGAGAGGTTAGTGTGAATCGAGCCCTAGAGAGGTTAGTGGGAATCGAGAGTTAGAGAGGTTAGTGTGAATCGAGCCTTAGAGAGGTTAGTGTGAATCGAGCCTTAGAGAGGTTAGTGGGAATCGAGCCTTAGAGAGGTTATTGTGAATCGAGCCTTAGAGAGGTTAGTGGGAATCGAGCCTTAGAGAGGTTAGTGGGAATCGAGCCTTAGAGAGGTTAGTGGGAATCGAGCCCTAGAGAGGTTAGTGTGAATCGAGCCCTAGAGAGGTTAGTGTGAATCGAGCCCTAGAGAGGTTAGTGGGAATCGAGCCCTAGAGAGGTTAGTGGGAATCGAGGGTTAGAGAGGTTAGTGGGAATCGAGCCTTAGAGAGGTTAGTGTGAATCGAGCCCTAGAGAGGTTAGTGTGAATCGAGCCCTAGAGAGGTTAGTGGGAATCGAGCCCTAGAGAGGTTAGTGTGAATCGAGCCTTAGAGAGGTTCGTGGGAATCGAGCCTTAGAGAGGTTCGTGGGAATCGAGCCTTAGAGAGGTTAGTGGGAATCGAGCCTTAGAGAGGTTAGTGTGAATTGAGCCCTAGAGAGGTTAGTGGGAATCGAGTCCTAGAGAGGTTAGTGGGAATCGAGCCCTAGAGAGGTTAGTGTGAATCGAGCCTTAGAGAGGTTTGTGTGAATCGAGCCCTAGAGAGGTTCGTGGTAATCGAGCCTTAGAGAGGTTAGTGGGAATCGAGCCTTAGAGAGGTTAGTGTGAATTGAGCCCTAGAGAGGTTAGTGGGAATCGAGCCTTAGAGAGGTTTGTGGGAATCGAGCCTTAGAGAGGTTAGTGTGAATTGAGCCCTAGAGAGGTTATTGTGAATCGAGCCTTAGAGAGGTTAGTGGGAATCGAGCCTTAGAGAGGTTAGTGTGAATTGAGCCCTAGAGAGGTTAGTGGGAATCGATCCTTACAGAGGTTAGTGGGAATCGAGCCTTAGAGAGGTTAGTGGGAATCGAGCCTTGGAGAGGTTAGTGGGAATCGAGCCTTAGAGAGGTTAGTGGGAATCGAGCCTTAGAGAGGTTAGTGTGAATCGAGCCCTAGAGAGGTTAGTGGGAATCGAGCCCTAGAGAGGTTAGTGTGAATCGAGCCTTAGAGAGGTTTGTGTGAATCGAGCCTTAGAGAGGTTAGTGGGAATCAAGCCTTAGAGAGGTTCGTGGGAATCGAGCCTTAGAGAGGTTCGTGGGAATCGAGCCTTAGAGAGGTTAGTGGGAATCGAGCCTTAGAGAGGTTAGTGTGAATTGAGCCCTAGAGAGGTTAGTGGGAATCGAGCCTTAGAGAGGTTTGTGGGAATCGAGCCTTAGAGAGGTTAGTGTGAATTGAGCCCTAGAGAGGTTATTGTGAATCGAGCCTTAGAGAGGTTAGTGGGAATCGAGCCTTAGAGAGGTTAGTGTGAATTGAGCCCTAGAGAGGTTAGTGGGAATCGAGCCTTAGAGAGGTTTGTGGGAATCAAGCCTTAGAGAGGTTAGTGGGAATCGAGCTCTAGAGAGGTTAGTGGGAATTGAGCCTTAGAGAGGTTAGTGGGAATCGAGCCTTAGAGAGGTTAGTGGGAATCGAGCCTTAGAGAGGTTAGTGGGAATCGAGCATTAGAGAGGTTAGTGTGAATTGAGCCCTAGAGAAGTTAGTGGGAATCAAGCCTTAGAGAGGTTAGTGGGAATCGAGCCTTAGAGAGGTTAGTGGGAATCGAGCCTTAGAGAGGTTATTGTGAATCAAGCCTTAGAGAGGTTAGTGTGAATTGAGCCCTAGAGAAGTTAGTGGGAATCGATCCGATTGGAGAGGTTCCGAGCTAAGGGTGATTGGAGAGATTCCGAGCTAAGGGTGATTGGAGACATTCCTAGCTAAGGGTGATTGAAGAGATCCCGAGTTAAGTGTGATTGGAGAGATTCCGAACTAA
>BLSH010235059.1:119732-144661 GCA_018402905.1 Glandirana rugosa | reverse complement strand
ACAGTTTACTGCCGCCTCGCCAGGACGAGAGGGTCGCCCACCTGCAGTATACTGCAGGAGGGAAATTCGGCCCTAACGCGCGCGTAGGGCCGAGACAGCCACAGCCACACAGGGGTCCTGTGCGGCGATGTGGCTGTCCCCACTTGTCGGTAACCAACTGCTTCAGTGTCGACTAGTGTTTACCGTGCGGGCGGCAAGCGTGCCGCGTACGCGCGCTATCCCTCGCACGACGCGCACGCACAGCCACCGCCGCACAAGGACCCCTTGTGACGGACAGTGGCTGTGTCCACAGCCGATCACAAGGTATCAGCCGCCGGCCGGCGGCTGATACCTGTGTCGGTGACAGGCAGTGTTCCCCAGGAACACGCCGCCACCGACACGCACGCGCAGCACGCTCCCTATCGCGCGCATGCGCCGTGCGAACGGCGGGCGTGCCATTTGTGATCAGCTGTGACTTCGTCAACCAATGGCTGTTCACCCCTGTCGGTGTAGCGGCGTGTCCTGGGGACACACCGACACCGACAGAGCCGGGATGCGCGCGCAATCCCGGCTTAAAGGGAGGACGTCATATGACGTCCACCCGCTGGGAGAGCAGGACCGCTCCGCCGTCATTTGACAGTGGGCGGTCCTGAGGCGGTTAAGGATAAAAAATACAAATTGCTTTTTAAGAAAGTAATGTTTCTCTTTGAATTTATGTATAGTAGACACGGTTCTAATATATATATATATACACAGTATCTCCCAAAAATAAGTACACCCCTCACATTTTTGTAAATATTTTATTCTATCTTTTCATGTGACAACACTGAAGAAATGACACTTTGCTACAATGTAAAGTAGTGAGTGTACAGCTTGTATAACAGTGTAAATTTGCTGTCCCCTCAAAATAACTCAACACACAGCCATTAATGTCTAAACCACTGGCAACAAAAGTGAGTACACCCCTAAGTGAAAATGTCCAAATTGGGGCCCAAAGTGTCAATATTTTGCGTGGCCACCATTATTTTACAGCACTGCCTGAACCCTCTTGGGCATGTTGTTCACCAGAGCTTCACAGGTTGCCACTGGAGTCCTCTTCCCCTCCTCCATGACGACATCACAGGGCTGGTGGATGTTGGAGACCTTGCGCTCCTCTACCTTCTGTTTGAGGAGGCCCCACAGATGCTCAATAGGGTTTAGGTCTGGAGATGCTTGGCCAGTCCATCACCTTTACCCTCAGCTTCTTTAGCAAGGTAGTGGTCATCTTGGAGGTGTGTTTGGGGTCATTATCATGATGTAATACTGCTGTGAACAAGACGTTACTGCCGAAACGTGTCAGCTTGTTTGTACATGGTCATAGCACAATAAACCTAATTGCAAGCATTTCCGGAGTGCTGATTCATATTTTTTGAATACTGCCCTGCGGTCAGTATGTCACAGTACATGTTGGCATTCATGGTTCCCTCAATGAACTGTAGCTCCCCAGTGCCGGCAGCACTCATGCAGCCCCAGACCATGACACTCCCACCACCATGCTTGACTGTAGGTAAGTCACACTTGTCTTTGTACTCCTCACCTGCTTGCCGCCACACACGCTTGACACCATCTGAACCAAATAAGGTTATCTTGGTCTCATCAGACCACAGGGCATGGTTCCAGTAATCCATGTCCTTAGTCTGCTTGTCTTCAGCAAACTGTTTGTGGGTTTTCTTGTGCATCATCTTTAGAAGAGGCTTCCTTCTGGGACGACAGCCATGCAGACCAATTTGATGGAGTGTGCGGCGTATGGTCTGAGCACTGACAGGCTGACCCCCCACCCCTTCAACCTCTGCAGCAATGATGGCAGCACTCATACATCTATTTCCCAAAGACAACCTCTGGATATGACACTGAGCACAGCACTCAACTTCTTTGGTCAACCATGGCGAGGCGCTGTTCTGAGTGGAACCTCTCCTGTTAAACTGCTATATGGTCTTGGCCACCGTGCTTTTTAGGGTCTTGGCAATCTTCTTATAGTCTAGGCCATCTTTATGTAGAGCAACAATTCTTTTTTTCAGATCCTCAAAGAGTTGTTTGCCATGAGGTGCCATGTTGAGCTTCCAGTGACCAGTATGAGAGAGTGAGAACGATAACACCAAATTTAACACACCTGCTCTCCATTCACACATGAGACCTTGTACCGATAACGAGTCACATGACACCGGGGAGGGTAAATAGCTAATTGTGCCTAATTTGGAAATTTTCACTTAGGGGTGTACTCACTTTTGTTGCCAGCGGTTTAGACATTAATGGCTGTGTGTTTGAGTTATTTTGAGGGGACAGCACATTTACACTGTTATACAAGCTGTACACTCACTACTTTACATTGTAGCAAAGTGTCATTTCTTCAGTGTTGTCACATGAAAAGATAGAATAAAATATTTATAAAAATGTGAGGGGTGTACTCACTTTTGTGAGATACTGTACATATAAATATATATATCCACTTCTCGACCAGCTCATGCAGAAATACTGCGACAAGCTGTTTGGACAGCGCAATCTTCCAGTACCAGTACGACAGTTCGTGCATGTGGTATAGCTGCATGCCGCTGGAGCTTGCCTGTCGGTCAATGTCCGCCGGCAACCTGAGATCACCACGTACAGAGGCAGAATGGGGATCTATGTAAACAAGGCAGATCCCCATTCTGACAGGGGACATGACACAGATCTACTGTTCCCTGTGCTTGGGAACAGTGATCTGTGTCATGTCCTAGTAAGTCCATCCCCCCTACAGTTAGAACACGCTGAGGGAACACAGTTGACCCCTTGATCGCCCCCTAGTGCTAACCCCTTCATATTGGTCTAAACTGATGAATAAATTCGTTTTTTTATATATTTTTTTTGGTTTGTAGTATAGCAAAAGGTGATCAAATACCACCAAAAGAAAGCTCTGTTTGTGGGAAAAAAGGACGTCAATTTTATTTGGGTACAACGTCGCATGACTGCGCAATTGTCAGTTAAAGCGATGCAGTGCCACATCGCAAAAAAAGGGGGTAAATCCTTCCGGGGTTGAAGTGGTTAAATATATATTACATATACAGTATATATTTTAAATTTGTACAAGTACTGTATCTATTTTATTTTCTCCATTATTTTCATTTTTCATTAAAGTAATATTAAAGGTTTGGTTTAAAAAAGAAACAAACATTTTATACTTACCTGCTCTGTGTAATGGTATTGCACAGAGCAGCCCCAATCCTCCTCTTCTCAGGTCCCCCTTCCGCCGCTCCTGGCTCCTCCCATTGACCAGTGCCCCCAATAGCAAGCCACTTACTATGGGGGCGCTGGTGTGTGCTCGCTCCCCGAGCCCCACTCTATGTGTCCATAAGTCACATAGAGCCATGGTTCAGCCCCTCCCCCTCTCTCCTCAGAGTTTGAACACGGCATTCTCAATTCCTTGGATATCTTTTTATATCCCTTTCCTGCTTTATACAGTTACATCTACCTTTTCCCGCAGATCCTTTGACAATTCTTTTGCTTTCCCCACGACTCAGAATCCAGAAATATCAGAGCAGCACTGGATGAAAGATTCAAGGGTCTGTCAGGAGTCCAGAAACTCATCGTCCTTTTATACGCACACACTAATTACAAGCAAACAGATCACAGGTGAGGATGGTTACCTTTTATAGCCATGCAAACCCCTTTGTGTCAACTTGTGTGCATGTTATCAGGCAAAATCACCAGGGTATGTAAACTTTTGATCAGGGTCATTTGGGGAGTTTCTGTTGTCATTATGATTTAAAAAGAGTAAACACAGTTGATTGATAATAAATGGCTTCAGCCAAACACCAACCACGAGTGAAAGAAATGTTTTTGTGTTCTCATTCATATTCTCTGAAAAATGGCCAAGAAATCATAAATTCTGTCAGGGTATGTAAACTTAAGAGCACAACATATACTCAGTGGCCACTTTATTAGGTACACCTTGCTAGTACCGGGTTGGACCCCCTTTTGCCTTCATTCTTCATGGCATAGATTCAACATAGTGACATGATAGCATCACACAGTTGCTGCAGATTTGTTGGCTTCACATCCATGAAGCCCCAATTTTCCGTTCCTCCACATCCCAAAGGGTCTCTATTGGATGAGATGTGGTGACTGTGGAGGCCATTGGAGTGCAGGGACCTCATTGTCCAGTGGTGAGATGATTGGGCACCAACCTGGACACCTGTACTAGCCTGTAGTGAGAGACAAGGTACTCCCTCCCTACTTCTGAGGTTGGCTTCATTAATTAAGCCCCCCAGACCAGGGTAACCCCTGTTCTACCCTTACAAGGTGTCCCGTCCTTCTACCGTTGCATATATCCATTTATGTATGCATCCAATAGATCTTTTCTATCTGTCAGCCAGTTCTACCATCACTTTGGATCCGTGCTCTCTACCATGTTGATTGATATGTTGCCTCCTGTAATTACTTATTATCGGGCCCAGCTATACATATAGCTACTGCAGCTCATCGTGATACACCTTGGCAACTCAATCTAGCACCTTTGATTCCAGAGGGGGCTTGCTCCTTGTTTTCTTCCTATTATTTATTTTCCTTCTTGTTAAACGCAGAGGATACTCAATCAAACCTAGTCACAGTAGTCTTTGGAAGTTGGTCATTGTACTAAGATTGTTTTTAATTCGTTGTGTGGGTCTTTCCTATTGGTGCATACAAGCTCTATCACTACCTACCCAGTATGTCCTGAGGAAGCTATTTTGCGAAACATGTTGACAAGCAAGCATGGAGGGTGTCAGTGCATATACCTTTTTGATATACAGCTATTCTGCCTAATATAGCTGATACAGACTTTGTGCCCACTTAATGAAAGGTTCCATATCTCCATGGCTGTTATTGGGTATCTGTTGACTTTGTTTTAGAAATAGGGTGTTGTCGTCTGTTACGTGTCCTTTTAACCTAATTTTGTAATAAAGATATTATTGTTTTGAGAGAGAATGCCACTCTTTCAATATTTTGTTATGATTTGAGCTTTGTGACATGGTGCATTATCCTGCTGGAAGGAGCCATCAGAAGATGGGGACACTGTAGTCATAAAGGGGTGGACATGGTCAGCAACATTACTCAGGTAGTCCGTGGGGTTTAAACGATGCTCAGTTGGTACTAAGGGGCCCAAAGTGTGCCAAGAAAATATCCCCCACACCATTACACCACCACCACCAGCCTGAACCGTTGATACAAGGCAGGATGGATCCATGTGCCAAATTCTGACCCCACCATCTGAATGTCGCAGCTGAAATCTAGACTCCTCAGACCAGGCAACGTTTTTCCAATCTTCTATTGTCCAATGTTGGTGATCTGTGGCAATTGTAGCCTCAGTTTCCTGTTCTTAGCTGACAGGAGTAGCACCCGGTGTGGTCTTCTGCTGCTGTAGCCCATCTGCTTCCAGGTTGCATGCATTGTGCGTTCAGAGATGGTATTCTGCATGCCTTGGGTGTAACAAGTGGTTATTTGAGTTACTGTTGCCTTGCTATCATCTGGAACCAGTCTGCCCATTCTCCTCTGACCTCAAAAAGGCATCTTCCTGCACACAATTGCTGCTCACTGGATATTTCCTCTTTTTTTGACCGTTCTCTGTAAAAAAAAAAAAAAAAAAAAAAGGTTTTATGACTTTTGGAAGGAGTGTGTTTAGGGCGTTTTTACATATTTGCTTGGGATTGTTTTTGAAGGTCTTGAATCTTTAGTAACTTTGCCATGATTACCATAGTCATTCTCTAATTAAAACCCTGGCAGTAAATCCAAGAAAAACGATTAACAATAACTTTCTTTGTGAGTAAAATGAACTTGAGAGCCAAGAAGAGAGAATCCATCTTTCCTGGCAATCAATATGGCTGATGTCCCACTCAGCTCCTCTCAGTCCATTACCCTCTATGCTTATTTATTCTCACTTCCTCATTAATAATAGGAGTAATCATTTAATGGGTGTCTGGGCATAAAAGTATTGTGGGTGTAAGGCAGTGGTTCTCAACCCTGTCCTCAAGTACCCCCAACAGGCCATCTTATGGGAATTTCTCTTAGATAAAATAGCTGTCCAAAATACCAAACCATTGACTCTGATTTAAAGCACCTGTGCAAGATAAAGGAAAACCTGCAAACATGGCCTGTTTGGGGTACTTGAGGACAGGGTTGAGAACCACTGCTGTAAGGTACCTGGTGGTGGAGCCTGACATCCAGATGTAGGCTTCTCTGGCTCAGGAGCCCTGGTAAGGAGTACGAGTGCCTGACTGGACTTCCATTGATGGATGCTGTCGACTAGCTTGTGCATCCGGCAACCAGTGCCGGGACAAGGTCATCTAGAGCCCAGGGCAAACATGCCATATCGCGTGCCCCCCTCCAAGATGTATGAGCAGTGGTGGCCTGTCAATAAGGAGCGCACAGGCACCACCCTCCTAATCCATGCTCCTAGCCCCTAATCTACATGCAGGGTGCTAGACGCATAGATTGCATCGGGTTTTTTTTTTTTGAAGCACATGATTAGAGCCTGGCGCTCTAATTGGCTTCAGAAAAGGGTGGGCTAGGGGCGCAGAGCACTGCGCCCTGAGCCCACCCAATTGTGTGACTTAAGCAAATTAATATTCGCTATTGTCTTCCTGATTCTCCTCCTGGCCAATCAGGAAGCCGGTCCTGAGACCCGATTGGCCAGGGAGTCTTAGGATTCCTGGCCAACAGGGTCTCAGGGCCCACTTCCTGTTCTGCCGGGAGGAGACTCAGTGGCCCGGATCGGCATCCCTACCCTGGATCCTTCTGTAGTGGTACCCCTGTAGGGGCTGCTGGATGTTGTGGTCCACCTGTCACCCTGCCCAGCCGGGCATTCACTTTCTTAAGAACACGGCGTCAATGAGCAGTTTTATTGAGGGGTTACACTTGGATGGAGTTGGGGGTTTATGAGATGCCCAGAATTGAGTAGAAACATTTGCTTTTGGGACAGAACTATGTACACTCCCTGTACATATTTACACTTCACACACCTCCTGCATAAACTTGCTTACAGACTATTACCTCCTCTCTCTCCAGCACATCACTTCTCTCCAGGCGCAGCTAGCACATGATTAGGCCTGACTCAGGCCTTGTAGAATGCCTTTTGCAGGCAGGGACCATGGGTTCCTCTGTTGTAGAAGTGCTAGCTGCCCTTGGTGAACTACTGCTCCCAGTCAATCCTCTTCAGGCCCTGCCAGCCCCCCCGACTGCAGCGACCAAACTCCAATGCCCATGACACCACAGTCCTCACTGGCTGTACACCCATATCAGGATGTCTCTCTATCTCTCTCTCCCAATCCGCTCCAGTGTGCCTCCCCCAGCGCTTCCAGGATGTGTGCCACTTACCAACACCTGGTGGATCCCTCTTGGAGACGTTGTCTGGCAGTACCTGTCCTCTCCTGTTCCTGGTCAGGACACCCCTGTGGTTTGTACGAGGGTCCTTTCCACTCCCGAGCTCCAACCCAAGGTCACCCCCCCAGACTGGGGAGGTCCCTCAAAGGCCAGGAAAGCTAGAACTCCATCTCCAATTCTTCCACCCAAACTCTTCTCCCCAACTGGGCTGACCCTAGGCATTTAAGGAGGCCTGTCCCCTGCCAATCCAGATTGGGGATTGGTCAGGGCTACTGTGAATACCCCAGACAGCTCCACCTCTCTTCCCCTCCTCCTCTTCCAGTACATTCTGGAAGCAAAAGGGCGGTAACCGAGAAGTGACACTACCTGTGAGTCTCCAGCTGCTACACTAGGCCACTCCCAGCCCACACAGATCAAAACAAACAGGCCTAGCTTCCAGTTAAGCCTGCCTAAATTTACCTGCACTGACAAAAATCTTATCACTCTAGCACCTACATGGGTAGAGGGTGCTACACTCCTCATCTGCCTCCTAAGGTAAGGAGGCCTCTGATTGCTGCCTTCCCATCCGTCTCCCATGTGGTGGGGGGGTGATTGTTGCCCTCCTGGCCATCTCCCATGGTGGGAATCACCGCCATCTGTCTCCCATGCGGGGGTGTGTCATTGGCTTTCTGCACCCCCAAAATTTTGAGCACCAGCCGCTACTGTGTATGAGCATCATGTCAGTAAACCCCCCCCCCAAAAAAAATTGAGCACTAATCTGCATGCTCCCCTCCCCAACATAAACCCCCCCTCTTCCCAGTACTAATCTGCCCCTTTGCTGAAATCTCCCCTCCCAGCACAAATCTTTGCCCTCACCCCAGCTCAAATCTTCTCTCTCTGCATATGCCCTCAGCACAAATCCTCCTTCCCCTAACAAAAATATTTCTCCCTCCTAGCACAAATCTTCTATCCCTTAAATTTCCCCTTCAAGCACAAATCCACTCCCCCCACTCCAAATCCACCCCTTCCAAAACAAGTCAGGGGAGTACAGCTAGGGTTGCCACTTTTTCTTCAAGCCAAACCCGAACACTTTAGCGGCACACAATACATTTTTTTTTTTTTTTTAGTATACACTATAGTATTGTAACACACCTTGGACACCTCTGGGCACTCTAAAAAGAATAGTAATACAACACACATAGTGCCCCCTCACCCTCCTGTCAAGCTCTATTCCAAGCCACATTCCTGTCTGAATAACGTGTCCGGGTTTCAGGTTGGCTGAAACCTGGACACATGGTTCAAAACCCAAACTGTCTGGGTGAATCTCGGACAGGTGGCAACCCTAAGTACAGCACTGGCTGGCTACATAAGGCTTTTTCAAAAGACTGTTTTAAAGACTGGAATGATGCTTCAGCCTCAGGGGTCCATTTCACCATGGCGGACTCTTTCCCTTTTGTCAGGTTGGTTAGGGGCACAGCCTGAGAAGCAAAATGAGGAATGAACCACCAATATTATCCAGCAATTCCTAGGAACGCTCGAACCTGCTTCTTGCTATTGGGACGCGGCCAACTATCTATGGCTTCAACCTTGTTGATTTGGGGTTTTATTACTCCCCTTCCAATAGTGTACCCCAGATATTTGGCCTCTTCCTATCCAATGGTACACTTCCTTGGATTGACCGTGAACCCAGCTTCATGTATGGAGTCTAACACGGCTTGCACTTTTGGCAGATGTGAGACCCAATCCGTACTGTGGATAATCCCATCGTCCAGGTAGGCTGCAGCATGCTTCTGATGGGGCCTCAGAATCTGGTCCATTTTCCGCTGGAATTTTGCCGGTGCATTTTGCAACCCAAATGGCATTCTTCTATATTGGAATGCCCCATCTGGGGTTACAAATGCACTTTTCTCTTTTGCTGACTCGGCTAGGGGAATTTGCCAATACCCTTTGGTCAGATCGAGTGTCATCATGTATCGGGCTGTTCCCAGCCGGTCGATCAATTAATCTATACGTGTCATGGGGTAGGTGTCAAATTTTGTAACTTAATTCAATTGCCGAAAATCGTTACAAAACTGCCAGCTCCCATTGGGTTTGGGCACTAAAACGATCGGGTTGGACCAGTCACTCTGGGATTCTTCTATCACACCCAATTCAAGCATTCTTTGAACTTCCCCACATATTGCCTCCCATCGGGCTTCCGGTATTCAATAGGGTTTTAGTTTTATCCTTTCACCTGGCGGGTTGATAATGTCATGCTCTACCCCAGATGTTTGTCCTGGCAGCTGAGAGAAAACCTCTTTGTTGCGGAGCACAAACTCTTTAACCTACTGTTTTTGGGGTTTCAATAGGATGACTGCTATTCCAACATCAGGAATCAAGCAATAAGACTGAGCCGGTGACAACAAAGTTTCTGCAACTAGAAATTCCCTATCCCTCCAGGTTTTCAACAGATTAATGTGGTATATCTGTTCCTGCTTTCGCCTTCCTGGTTGTCTGACCCTGTAGTTCACCTCACCTGTAGTTTTACCTGTGTAGCGCCCTCCTAGTTTGGGTACTAGAGAGTGTACCGTATTTTTCGCACCATAAGACGCACCTAGGTTTTAGAGGAAGAAAACTAGAAAAAAAAAATATTCTGAACCAAATGGTGTACTAAAATATTTACCAGTGCAGCCATATACCAGATCCATGAAATACAGCCATATACCAGAGTCATATGAAATACAGCCTGACAGAGCTGAGAGGGAGATTCATATCTCCCGCCACCACTGCGCTGTGATGATGTCATCACCTTGCGCATAGTGGAGCTCCACTCTGCAGCCAGATCCCATTCAGAAAAGCAGCTCCAGCCGCCGCAGTACTTCATTTGGCCACTGGGGCCGAATGAAGCCCAAGTGGCCAAATGAAGTACTGCGGCTGCTCTGTCTTCTCACTGTGTGAGATCAGAGCAGTGCTCTATTGTGTCCGGGAGCCCGCAGTGTAATGCGAGCTCCCGGCGGCGACGAGGGGGGGGGGGGGGGATTTGCAGCATTCGCACCATAAGACGCAGGGAGACTTTCCCCCACTTTTTGGGGGAAAAAAAGTGTGTCTTATGGTGCGAAAAATACGGTATATAGTTTTTGGCTCTGTCTGCTTAACAGAGGAGCTGGCAGGTACATTTACATGCTGTCTGCTTATCGGAGAGCCTGATTTAAGTAAGGTCTGCTCTATGTGCTCTGGTTTCATATGGTCTGGAGATCTTTTACCATGTCCAATAGTACCGGTCCCTATTGGACAGAGGGGAAAAGACTCAGCCAGTAACAGCAGGTGTATTTGGAGGTGGTTCTGACCAGCTAGCAGGGGAGTGGTGACCCCACTGCATCTTGGGTGAACACCTTCATATAAAAGGGAGCACATGGGCTCAAGGTTAGGAGTCCCAGCCTACCCAAGCTTGAGGGGTGAGGTGTATGTTCAGCTCTTGGCTGCTAGGCCCAAAAGCCTATCCAGGAGGCTGCCGGCTGCTAGGCCTAGTCGAGGCCTATCCAGATGCTGAAGCTGAAACCCACAGTTCATTGGATGCTGACAGAGGGAAGATGTCTCTGGATTCGGTCTGATACTGCAGTGGCAAAGTGTCACTTGGAGGTTGGTAAAACAGGGTACCGACTGTCCCAGGACATGGTGTGAGTACAGATCTGTGAGAGAATCCCTGAGACTGTGTGCTAGAATTTCCCCTGCCTTCATATCAGCTTAATTGGGTGTGCCAGCTAGAAAGGAGACACTGGAGAGAGTCTTGAAGAACAGAGTCCAGCTTCTGTCCTTACTGTTTAACAAGGGACCTGTTCTGCTAAAGTCAGTCTGCCATAAAGTGCTTTGGTAGTCTGTTACATTGAGTTAGAAAGGAGACACTGGTTGGTGTCTTGAAGAAACAAAGTCCGGCATGTCCTTTGTTGCTTAAAGATGGACTTGTTTCACTGGAGTCAGTCTGCTGTGTGAAGCCACTGCCTGCTGTACAGAACCTAGGGAGAATTTGTCCTCAGTTACATTCAGTTACTTGGAGTATCCTATCTCTACCCTTCTCCTATCCAAGTTCAACAAATAAAGCATTGAAAATTCATCCCCTAGACTGGTCATTGGAAACAAGCAGGATTGTGTGTGCACCTGGCTGTGTGGAAATACCATAGTGACTGGCTGCAAGAATATTCAGTGGGAGGCTCAAGAAAATACCAATTTCATTAGCAGCTCCTTCGGGGGTACCGCTACACCTGTTCTGTGGCAAAATTTTCCCTGTGAACCTCTAGATCAGAAAACTCAACAGACAGCATGCTTTCGTCTGAGGATGTTGGCTCCTCCCCAGTTTCCTGAGTCTCCCCCGCCAACACCGACAAGGGGAAATCTGGAGAGTTCTCACCACTCTCAGAAGATTTCTGGGATTCACCTTCCTGGTCTATAGGGGCCTCAGTGGGGGCTCAGGACAATCCCAGAGTTCCCAGAACTTTGCAAAATCCCTCCCCACAATAACATCATGTGGTAAGTGAGGCACCAACCCCACCTGATGAGTTAGGCTACCTTTGGGGGTCTCAAAAACCATTTTCGCCACAGGATACTCTCTGGTGTCTGGTTTCCCCATGTACACAAATAACAGCCACCTTGTTATGCCCAGAGATCTCTGTAGTAACTAATTGAGCTTTTATCAATGTTACCAGACTACCTGAATCTAGCAACACAACAACATTTCTACCATTTGCATGACTGTTTCTCAGTTCCCCGAGTGGCAGTGCATGCTACTGTCGCAAACAGCGACTGACGTCTGTCTCTTTGATAGTCACATTCCATGGGCTCATCCACAACTGGGCAAATTGCTGCACTATGTCCCTCTTGCTGGAAACGGTAGCAAATAACCTTTTTCGCTGCCTCTTGCGGCCTTGATTTTCCAGGCTGCTGTCACCAGACATTAGGTAAAATTCCCGGCCTCTCACTCTCTCCACCCTCACGCCTTGGAGTCATCTTACCCGCCGCTGGGGATGGTCTGGTCTTAGGGTGGAAAGTCTGTGAGTCCCTGGGAGAGGCGGTCAGGTTCTCTGTAGCCAAATACCTCTCAACCAGATCCACAAACTTGTCGGTCGTTTCTGGGTCTCCATGGCTTACCCACTTTTGGATAGCAGTAGGAAAGATCTCAGGAACCGATCCATAACAACGCGTTCCACAATCTTTGGTGCGGTCAAAGTCTCTGGCTGCAGCCACTTCCTGCCCAGGTGAATGAGATCAAATGTTTGAGACATTTGGGGGTTTTCCAAGTTGGAAAGTCTATTTGTGCACACGCTGAGCCCGGACGGCCAGGGTGACACCCAGCCTTGCCAATATTTCTGTTTTTAACACAACGTAGTCTTTTGCTTGGTCCGGCTCTAGGTCATAATAAGCTTTCTGCAATTCCCCAGCTAATAGAAGAGCTACCAATCCAGCCCACTGCTCCTTAGGCCACTTTTCTCTTTCTGCAGTCCTTTCAAATCTGGTCAAAAACACCTCAGGATCATCCTCCCCAGTCATTTTTGGCAGTAAACGGCTCACACAAAATGATGGTGTATTAATGGAAACACTTGCCTCACTGGTCTGCGGACGCTGCTGCATTAATGTCTCCACCTGCTGTTGGAGTCTCTGCTCTTGCTTCTGTAACAGGTCTATTAAGTGAGCCTCAAATTTCTGCTGAGCTTCCAGACTCTGCTGCACCTGTTCATTTGTACGCCTTGGCTCAAGGTTCGCTTGTTGTTGATTAGCATTTGCTACAACAAGCTGTCTCAGCAACTCTTCCATGCTGGCCTTTATAAAAATAAAACTGCCCCTGGCTTCCTCCACCAACTGTGAGGGGGGTTAGCTCGGCAGCGGGTGTGTGTGACCCCCCTGGATGAGTTCACCACACAAAAAACTAGGCACAGCAAACAGCAGTGAAGGTGAAAAACACTGGTGTGGTTTATTTACTCTATTTACAGTGGATAAAAACAGGAAAACAAAAGAAAACATGAAAATAAATCCTTGCCAACTTGGCCACTTACTAAACACACAGGTTCCCTGGCTGTCAGCTAGGTGCAGCCTTGGGCTGACCCCAGCACCTATCTCCCTGTTGAAGAGGCTTGCCAAACAGGCTTTGTCTCACTGCACAGACAGGTGTCACACTCCCCAGTCTCAAGAGGCACAGAACTGGTTCCAGTATGGAGCAATTCTCTAAGTATGCTGGGAGTTTTTGTAGAGGCCCTAATGAGCCAACTTAACTCAGCTAGGCTCATTACCTCTACCCCTGCAATACTCTCAGCACTTCCCCCTAGTGGTAGAAATCTGCAAAAAGCCTAAATCTGGGACATATATATTTGCCATCCTGGATGCAACCAGGCTATTTTACCTGCCTGCTGTCACAATATATATATATATATATATATATATATATATATATATATATATATATATATACACACACAGTATCTCACAAAAGTGAGTACACCCCTCACATTTTTGTAAATATTTTATTCTATCTTTTCATGTGACAACACTGAAGAAATGACACTTTGATACAATGTAAAGTAGTGAGTGTACAGCTTGTATAACAGTGTAAATTTGCTGTCCCCTCAAAATAACTCAACACACAGCCATTAATGTCTAAAACGCTGGCAACAAAAGTGAGTACACCCCTAAGTGAAAATGTCCAAATTGGGACCAATTAGCCATTTCCCTCCCCACTGTTACGTGACTCCTTAGTGTTACAAGGTCTCAGGTGTGAATGAGGAGCAGGTGTGTTAAATTTGGTGTTATCATTCTCACTCTGTCATACTGATCACTAGAAGTTCAACATGGCACCTCATGGCAAAGAGGTCTCTGGGGATCTGAAAAAAAGAATTGTTGCTCTACATAAAGATGGCCTAGGCTATAAGAAGATTGCCAAGACCCTGAAACTGAGCTGCAGCACTGTGGAGAAGACCATACAGCGGTTTAACAGGACAGGTTCCACTCAGAACAGGCCTCGTCATGGTCGACCAAAGGTGTTGAGTGCATGTGTTCAGCGTCAAATCCAGAGGTTGTATTTGAGGTCAGCCTGTCAGTGCTCAGACCATACGCCGCACACTGCATCAAATTGGTCTGCATGGCTGTCATCCCAGAAGGAAGCCTCTTCTAAATATGATGCACAAGAAAGTCTGCAAACAGTTTGCTGAAGACAAGCAGACTAAGGACATGGATTACTGGAACCATGTCCTGTGGTCTGATGAGACCAAGATAAACGTATTTGGTTCAGATGGAGTCAAGTGTGTGTGGCGGAAACCAGGTGAGGAGTACATGATAAGTGTGTCTTGCCTACAGTCAAGCATGGTGGTGGGAGTGTCATGGGCTGGGGCTGCATGAGTGCTGCTGCCACTGGGGAGCTACAGTTCATTGAGGGAACCATGAATGCCAACATGTACTGTGACATACTGGTTAAGACAGTGCTGGAAAATAATGGTGGCCACACAAAATATTGACACTTTGGGCCCAATTTGGACCTTTTCACTTAGGGGTGTACTCACTTTTGTGCCAGCGGTTTAGACATTAATGGCTGTGTGTTGAGTTATTTTGAGGGGACAGCAAATTTACACTGTTATACAAGCTGTACACTCACTACTTTACATTGTAGCAAAGTGTCATTTCTTCAGTGTTGTCACATGAAAAGATAGAATAAAATATTTACAATAATGTGAGGGGTGTACTCACTTTTGAGAGATACTGTATATATGACAGGAAGTGCCAAAGTGCAGTGAAAGGACTTGCAATTTTACTACACTAAACACTTTGCGGAATTATTTGTTTCAGCTCTGTGCCTTGGTACTGACTGCCGGATTTAATAGACAGCTGGTGGTTCCATCCTGAACCCCCACCAGGACCTCCAGGAACCGCTGATGCCAGATGCCATTTTACAATGCCATCCAGGGGCGTAATTGGTTAAAAAATATATATATATTGCTTGCTAGGGTGAACAAGAACTTTCATGACTCCCAGTCCAGAGAATTACTTAGGGTCCAAGCTTTACAAAACCACCAATAGATGTAAGTCGCATAATAGCCTTGGTTTGCTTCTTAAAAAAATGAAGAGTGAAATTTCCATAAAACTCCATTTCTTTTACAAATTTGCTGTCATGAGTAGAACTTGTCCAGCGGCACTTTCTGGTGAAGCTTTCTACACTCTATCGATCGCCTGACCCCGGTTTATTTTTGGGCTGACATCTCTGAAGAAGTGACCCGGGGGGCTGATAAGTGACAAAACACGTCACAGCTCAGTCCGTTGCTGGAGCCCCGAGTAACGCGGGGCCAGAAGAGCACAATCTGTGTCATTCATTCTCCGATGGTGATGGAGCGCGCCGCAGTGACATTAAAGATGTGATGTGCCAACAATCAGACACGGGTCACGATCCATAGCTGACAGAGGAGAAGAGAACAAGAGCATTGCTTACCAGAATGTGAGCCTGAATTCTGTATAGAGAAAAAATACACGGCGCTGGAGCTAAGACATATTTACACAGATAAAAATAAATAGCTTTTAAAAAAATAGGCCTTCTGAGAAACGTCCTTCTAATATCAATGATGGGGCACTATTCCTCCCATTGACACCAATGGAATAAAAAGAAAGCTAAAAAAAGCTGACTGGGAGGGGATTGGGACTTTAAATGACACACAAGTGTGAGAGAAAGATACTGGATGAATATGGTAAAACAATTTATTATAGAAATAGAACATTTTCATAGTATATAACATAATCAATATTCAAATAGGTCAGTACAGACCCAATATATAATATGTGTACACGGATACAAAGGTACAAAGCATACATTTGATGGTATACAAAAAATTGCCCCCCATCCATCACATTGATGTGGTTATGTAAAATATTCCATTATCGATAAACCTGCGTTTGTCCATGACCTCCAAGTACCCCCGCAGGAAGTTGGACTAGAAGACCTTATAAAATTGTCTTAGGTAAAGCATTTGACGGCAGCTGGTGGCTCTACGCAGGTTTCGTGGCTGAATGTCACTCATCAGGAGCAGGCTCGTCACTTGTCTAAGGTAAAGAAAAAAAATTGTATAGATATATTGGGAAAATCACCACGCGGGAGGAAACGATAATCCCCCATAATAAAAATTCCCAAGAAAAACCAACCTGTTGTATCCATGGACCGTCCACACGCAGGCAGGCAGGGAGGGCGACGGACAAGGGGCATCCACAAACGGGAGCTGAGGCGGGATGCATGGCAGCAAGATCTTCCCAGGCAAGCCGACATGCAGGCACAGGCATCTCCAGGGTGAATGTGTGTCTGGTGAAGGAATGGATGGTGATATAAGACTGAGTGGAAGATAATTGTGAGCAGGTGCATCATGAGGGACTGAGGAACCGTGGCTGGAAAGAAAAAAAAAAAAAGAAAAAAGGCAAAAGGGGCGGTGGGGGTTATGAATAATGGTAAAAACTAGTGATGTGTGTAAATACTAATATAAGTGACCATACCTAAAAAAGTGGAGACAGCATGATTGAGTGCATGGTGCATGGCTAAAATAATTGAGAATAATCCAGGAGACGCCAGGTGCCGCAAGAGGCACGCCTGAGCGTGTGTACCCGATCAGCATCAAGAGATGCTGCACGCATGACTGGGTGGCGTGACATCGACGCACAGCAGGGAAACCCGCCCCTCCATGGGACGTGGGAGCGGGGGAGGAGGGAATCCACGGTGTGCGTCGCAGCTCCCGGCGTGGTGAACCAGGCCAACCCCCTCCCCCCCAACCCAGGGGAGGCCGGACCAGGGAGGCAAAGGCTGGGAGTACCAACATTGAGAGAAAAAAAAATAATCATTAGGCCAACGTAGCTAATCGTAGAGGGAATTAATGGTTAAAACATAGTAAGATAGAACCCAGGAGGTCAAATGAGAACCTGCACTGTGGCAGGTAGTAAAAATACATTATAAAACCACATATTCTCACAAGCGTGTGTCCATCCCTAATTAATACTGACATAAAAGGCAGGGGGCAAAAATTGGGACTTTAAATGATGGCTTGGCTGGGTAGAGGCACAATCTTCCATCCCTATAATTGGAATAAAAAGAAAGCTAAAAAAAGCTGATTGGGACTTTAAATGACACACGAGTGTGAGAAGGAGATTCTGAATGGATATGGTAAAACAATTTATTATAGAAATAGAACAATATTTTCATAGTATATAACATAATCAATATTCAAATAGGTCAGTACAGACCCAATATATAATATGTGTACATGGATACAAAGATACAAAGCATTACAGCTTCCTCCCCTCCCCCTTCTGCCCCCACGTGCGTGACGTTGGTGGGCCTATTGGCGGCTGGGCCCTTATCAGGCGTGCCTCTTGCAGCACCTGGCGTCTCCTGGATTATTCTCAATTATTTTAGCCATGCACCATGCACTCAATCATGCTGTCTCCACTTTTTTAGGTATGGTCACTTATATTAGTATTTATACACATCACTAGTTTTTACCATTATTCATAACCCCCACTGCCCCTTTTGCCTTTTTTCTTTTTTTTTTCTTTTCTTTGCAACCATGGTTCCTCAGTCCCTCATGATGCACCTGCTCACAATTATCTTCCACTCAGTTTTATATCACCATCCATTCCTTCACCAGACACACATTCACCCTGGAGACGCCCGTGCCTGCATGTCGGCTTGCCTGGGGGGATCTTGCTGCCATGCTTCCCACCTCAGCTCCCGTTTGTGGATGCCCCTTGTCCATCCCCCCTCCCTGCCTGCGTGTGGATGGTCCATGGATACAACAGGTTGGTTTTTCTTGGGAATTTTTATTATGGGGGATTATCGTTTCCTCCCGCATGGTGATTTTTCCCAATATATCTATATGAATTTTTTTTCTTTACCTTAGACAAGGGATGAGCCTGCTCCTGATGAGTGACATTCAGCCACGAAACCTGCGTAGAGCCACCAGCTGCCGTCAATCGCTTTACCTAAGACAATTTTTTATAAGGTCTTCTAGACCAACTTCCTGCGGGGGTACTTGGAGGTCATGGACAAACGCAGGTTTATCGATAATGGAATATTTTACATAACCACATCAATGTGATGGATGGGGGCAATTTTTTGTATACCATCAAATGTATGTTTTGTACCTTTGTATCCATTTTTACATATTATATATTGGGTCTGTACTGACCTATTTGAATATTGATTATATGATGTATACTATGAAAATATTGTTCTATTTCTATAATAAATTGTTTTACCATATCCATCCAGCATCTCCTTCTTACACTTGTGTGCCATTTAAAGTCCCAATCCCCCCACAGTCAGCTTTTTTTAGCTTTCTTTTTATTCCAAGTATAGGGATGGAAGATTGTGCCTCTACCCAGCCAAGCCTTCATTTAAAGTCCCAATTTTTGCCCCCTGCCTTTTATGTCACCATTGACACCAATGATGGGGCCCTATTACTCCCACTAATACCAATGATGGGGCACTATTCCTCCCACTGACACCAATGATGGGGCACTATTCCTCCCACTGATACCAATGATGGGGCACTATTCCCCCCATGGACACCAATGATGGGACACTATTTCTCCCACTGATACCAATGATGGGGCATTATTCCTCCCAATGATACCAATGATGGGGCACTATTCCTCCCATTGTCACCAATGACGGGGCACTATTGCTCCCTCTAATACCAATGATGGGGCACTATTCCTCCCACTGTCACCAATGATGGGGCACTATTCCTCCCAATGACACCAATGATGAGACACTATTCCTCCCACTGACACCAATGATGGGGCATTATTCCTCCCACTGATACCAATAATTGGGTGCTATTCTTCCCACTGACACCAATGATGAGATGCTATTCCTCCCACTGTCACCAATGATGGGGCACTATTCCTCCCAATGACACCAATGATGAGACACTATTCCTCCCACTGACACCAATGATGGGGCATTATTCCTCCCACTGATACCAATAATTGGGTGCTATTCTTCCCACTGACACCAATGATGCGGCACTATTCCCCCCACTGATACCAATGATGGGGCATTATTCTTCCTACTAATACCAATGATGGGGCACTATTCCTCCCACTAATACCAATGATGGGGCACTATTCCTCCCACTGACACCAATGATGGGGCACTATTCCTCCCACTGATACCAATGATGGGGCACTATTCCTCCCACTGATACCAATGATGGGGCACTATTCCTCTCACTGATACCAATGATGGGGCACTATTCCTTCCACTGACACCAATGATGGGGCACTATTCTTCCCACTCATACCAATGATGGGGCACTATTCCTCCCACTGATATCAATGATGTGGCATTATTCTTCCCACTAATACCAATGATGGGGCACGATTCCTCCCACTAATACCAATAATTGGGCACTATTCCTCCCACTAATACCAATGCTGGGGCATTATTTTTCCTACTAATACCAATGATGGGGCACTATTCCTCCCACTAATACCAATGCTGGTGCATTATTCTTCCTACTAATACCAATAATGGGGCACTATTCCTCCCACTGATACCAATGATGGGGCACTATTCCCCCCACTGATACCTATGATTTGGCACTGTTCCTCCAACTGATACCAATGATTGAGCACTCTTGCTCCCACTGAAACCAATGTTGAGACACTATACCTCCCACTGATACCAATGATGGGGCACTATTCCTCCCACTGATACCAATGATGGGGCACTATACCATCCACTGATACCAATGATGGGGCACTATTCCTCCAACTAATACCAATTATGGGGCACTATTCCTCCCACTGATACCAATGATAGGACACTATTCCTCCAACTGATACCAATGATTGGGCACTCATGCTCCCACTGCCACCAATGATGTGACACTATTCCCCCCACTGATACCAATGATGGGGCACTATTCCTCCCACTGATACCAACAAGGGGGAACTATTCCTCCCACTAGTATCAATGATGGGTCAATATTCCTCCCACTGATACCAATGATGGGGCACTATTGCTCCCACTGACACCAATGATGGGGTACTATTCCTCCCACTGACACCAATGATGGGGCGCTATTCCTCTCACTGACACCATTAATGGGGCGCTATTCCTCCCACTGACACCAATGATGGGCACTATTCCTCCCACTGACGCCAACGATGGGGCACTATTCCACCCACTGTCACCAATGATGGGTCACTATTCCTCCCACTGATACCAATGATGGGGCACTATTCCCCCCCACGGACACCAATGATGGGACACTATTCCTCCCACTGATACCAATGATGGGGCACTATTCCTCCCACTGATACCAATGATGGGGCACTATTCCCCCCACGGACACCAATGATGGGACACTATTTCTCCCACTGATACCAATGATGGAGCACTATTTCTCCCACTGATACCAATGATGGGGCACTACTTCTCCCACTGATACCAATGATGGGGCACTATTCCTCCCACTGACACCAATGATGGGACACTATTCCTCCCAGTCACACTAGTGTTCTGCCCCCCTAAAGTCTGAAAGACAGTAAACTGACCCGTTGTTTCGATACGCCTGGCTTAGAGTAATACTGAGGCAAAGCTTTAGGTTCTTTGTTGTATATTTGCAGAGAGCTCACAAGCCAATGCTGCGTTATGTTAGAATTCCGCTGCCATCCAGGTGACACGTGCAGTACAGTCTCCATTATTTGAATCTTATGTTTTTCCCGTTTACAGAATAATAACTAAACTGCATTCCTCACTTCCATACAAACATCTCTTATTTTCTGTCTGCGGGAGTCTGTTCTCTGCAGGAATAATACAATGGGAGGCAATCTCCTGCTTGAGTGGATTGTTTGCAGCTCGGGGCCCTGCTATCAGCCAGGATTGGGCAATAAGCAGGAACATCAGCTTATGAAATTGTTTCATTCGGATGGCTTTCCCACTCATTGTAAAGGGGGGTCCAGAGGACAAGATGGCCGTTTCTCAAAAGTGCGGCGTACTCAGCCTATGGCGCAGCGTGAATTCTGTTGGAGCGGTTTAACAAAGTAACAGACTCCATCTGACAAAGAAAACCTGTTTAGGGGATAATAATAGGAAGAATGAACTTCAGACTCATCCAGCGGCAGACAATCTGCATCTGTGAAATGCCTCCTATAATGATCTCTATTGTATGTCGGCATTTTACGCCTTGTGATGCTAGTGGAAGTTCTGGATTATGAGAAGGATTATGTCTTTTGTAACTTCTCCATCCACACTTTTATAATGTCTTAGCAGACTGATTTTACAGGAAAGCCGAATTTTATCATAACAGCTTAACTTAATAGCCCCTGCAAGGAATGTGAGGATTCCAGAACAATGGCAAACTGAAACTTGGGGGTCCAGAACAATGACACATTGACACTTGGGGGTCCAGAACAAGGACACATTGACACTTGGGGGTCCAGAACAATGACACATTGACACTTGGGGGTCCAGAACAATGACACATTGACACTTGGGGGTCCAGAACATTGACACTAGAGGGTCCAGAACTATGATACACTGACACCTGGGGTCCCATAACCATGACACACTGATACTTGAGGGCCCAGAACAATGAAACACTGACACCTGGTGTCCCAGAACATTGACACCCTGACACTTGAGGGTCCAGAAAAATGACAAACTGACACCTGGGGTCCCAGAACGATGACACACTGACACTTGGGGGTCCAGAACAATGGCACACTGATACTTGAGGGTCCAGAACACTGACACATTGATTCTTGAAGGTCCAGAACGATGAAACACTGACACCTGGGGTCCCATAACAATGACGCACTGATACTTGAGGGTCCAGAACAATGAAACACTGACACCTGGGGTCCCAGAACAATGACACACTGATACTTGAGGGTCCAGAACAATGACACACTGACACTTGGGAGTCCAGAACAATAACACACTGACACTTGAGAGTCCAGAATAATGACACACTAACACTTGAGGGTCCAGAACAATGACAAACTGACACCTGGGGTCCCAGAACAATGACACACTGACACTTGGGGGTCCAGAACAATGACACACTGATACTTGAGGATCCAGAACAATGACACATTGACACTAAAGGGTCCAGAACAATGATACATTGACACTTGGGGGTTAGAGAACAAAACTGACACCTGGGGGTCCAGAACAATGACACACTGACATTTGGGGATTCAGAACAATGACACACTGAGACTTGGGAGTCCAGAACAATGACACACTGACACTTGGGGATCCAGAACAATGACACACTGACACTTGAGAGTCCAGAACAATAACACACTGACACTCGGGGGTCCAGAACAATTACACACTGACATTTGGGGGTCCCAGGGCAATGGCACACTGACACTTGAAAGACTTAAAACAATGACAGACACTTGGGGATCCTATAACAATAACCATTTACATTCAGAGGTTCCAGAATAATGACACTGATACTTGGAAGACCTAGAACAATGCCACTTGGAAGACCTAGACACTGACACTTGCAGGTCCCAGAACAATGACACACTGACAATTGCAGGTCCCAAACAATGACATAACAAAACCTTGGGGTCCCCCATTGCTGAAGAAGTCCACCCCCACTGCAAGGATGTAATGCGTACTAAGGGGAGGGGTCATGTCTGACGTCACCCACGGCCATCTTAGAGGAATGCTGTTTGTATACACACACGCGCTGAGGATCGCTTGCACTTAGCTTAAAGTTCCTGGCTTGTGAGTGTTTTTTAATTGTTTTTTTATCAATAAACTTTCAAACGGAGAGCACTAGATCTCTTATTATCTTTTATGTATACAGGAATTCGCTTCCCATGGTAAGAGTCATCTTAGGAGGTTGTGAGAATGCTGTTTGATCTGTACGGCTGTACGGGTCGGATCAGTGAGATGAGAGGCCAGTCTAGCCTTTGGTGGATGGAATCTGTCACACTTTACTATCATCTGTGTGTCCCTACTGCACTTACTTCACAGAGGAATGTTTTTACATTGATGGTCTATGTTATGCATACCACTTGTTCACTTTAGCGCTGCACTTTTATTATTATTAGATTTACCCAAGGTTTTTTGAATTTACCTTGAGTGCATAGCTGCTTACCTCATTGCATGTTGTGTTTGCACTGAATGTTTTATGTGTTTATTGTCTACACAGCCATTAATGTCTAAACCGCTGAGAACAAAAGTGAAAATGTCCAAATTGGGCTGAATTAGCCATTTTCCCTCCCTGATGTCATGTGACTCATTAGTGTTACAAGTTCTCAGGTGTGAATGGGGAGCGGGTGTGTTAAATTTTGTGTTATCACTCTTTCATACTGGTCACCGGAAGTTCAACATGACACCTCATGGCAAAGAAGTTTCTGAGGATCTGAAAAAAATAATTTTTGCTCTACATAAAAGAAGATTGCCAAGAACCTGAAACTGAGCTGCAGCATGGTGGCCAAGACCATACAGTGGTTTAACAGGACAGGTTCCACTCAGAACAGCGCCTCGCCATGGTCGACCAAAGAAGTTGAGTGCAGTGCTCAGCGTCATATCCAGGTGAGGAGTACAAAGACAAGTGTGTCTTGACTACAGTCAAGCATGGTGGTGGGAGTGTCATGGTCTGGGGTTGCATGAGTGCGGCCGGCACTGGGGAACTACAGTTCATTGAGGGAACCATGAATGCCAACATGTACTGTGACATACTGAAGCACAGCATGATTCACTCCCTTCGGAGACTGGGCCACAGGGCAGAATTCCAACATGATAATGACCCCAAACACACCTCCAAGACGACCACTGCCTTGCTAAAGAAGCTGAGGGAAAGGTGATGGACTGGCCAAGCATGTCTCCAGACCTAAACCCTATTGAGCATCTGTGGGGCTCCTCAAACAGAAGGTGGAGGAGCACAAGGTCTCTAACATCTACCAGCTCCGTGATGTCGTCATGGAGGAGTGGAAGAGGACTCCAGTGGCAACCTGTGAAGCTCTGGTGAACTCCATGCCCAAGAGGGTTAAGGCAGTGCTGGAAAATAATGGTGGTCACACAAAATATTAACACTTTAGGCCCATTTTGGACATTTTCACTTAGGGGTGTACTCACTTTTGTTTAGACATTAATGGCTGTGTGTTGAGTAGTGTTGAGCGAACCCGGACTCTAACGTTCGGGTCCATACCGAACTTTCGGGTGTCCGGGGCACGGACCCGGACCCGGGCATTTCAAAAATCGTTCGGGTTCGGTCCGGGGTTCTGCTATTTTACTCCACGTGTTGAGAAGCTGCAGGGCAGCCAATCAACAAGTGTTTCACTGGTTTGCCCTTAGAAGCCATCACAGCCATGCCTACTAATGGCATGGCTGTGATTGGCCGGTGCATCATGTGACCCAGCCTCTTTATAAGCTGGAGTCACAGTGCTGTAGTCACATGCTCCTTGGGTTAGTGTAGGGAAAGGAAGCTGAAAGCGTGAGGGAGAGATTTGAGACATTTTAAGACCTGATCCTGCATCCTGAGATAGATTACTTTACTACTGCTGTCTGTGCTGTTGCTCTGAGGACAGATAGCAGAAATTAGAGATTTTACATACCGCTGCTTTGAGTTGCAGATCAAGCT
>BLSH010235059.1:84825-94966 GCA_018402905.1 Glandirana rugosa | reverse complement strand
TGACAAAAAATGTAAGGGGTGTACTAACTTTTGTGAGATACTGTATATATATATATATATATATATATATATATATATTGTGGGAGATTAGCTTGTGTGGATCACCCTTCCTGGGAAGAAGGCAGCTTGAAGGCAAACTTTCTTAAAGAGGAAGTAAACCCAGATTGGGTTTACTTCCTCTACATTTCCCTGCAAAGTAGATGCATAATGGGCTACTTAATCGCACAGTAGCCCATTATGTGTCACTTACCTGCAAACGAAGCCTGCGAAGTCCAGCAATGTCCCCTGTGCAGGCAGCGTCCATCTTCAGCCCCTCTTCCTTCCGGGGCTGCGATCTCCGACTCTGTGACTGGCCGGAGTCGAGTGACGTCACTCCTGCGCACGCACGCGGGAGCCGCCAGTCACAGCACAATCACAGTGAAGCAACGTTACGGAGGCCGTTTCTTCACTGCGCATGTCCCAAAATGATGTCGGCACATCTCGTACACTGAATGTCTCCTGAACTGTGCAGGTTTGGGAGATATGCAGGGCACCTACAGGTAAGCCTTATTATAGGATTATCTGTAGGTTAAAGCGGTTGTCACAAGTTGACAGCCACTTTAAAATCTGGCGGGGTGCCAGTTTTATTTGATAAAAGGTTGCAAATCATAAAACAAACAAAATAGCAAAAAAAAATCTTGCCCTCCGGCGCTAAACTACTACAAAGCAGGATACCTCTCTATAGGATATCAGGCTTGTCCCTGACACCTCTAAACAAATACAAACCTTTTCTCGTGCAGTCCCAAGAGCAACCAGCTCTCAAGGTGTAGCTCTCTCAGTGTAGTTCTACTGATTCCCAGGCAAGAGCACAACTGAGATCTCTTCCTGGTCATTTAATGCAGCTGACCTGGGCACACCCTAATCACTCCAAGCACATTTGCATTATTTCTCTGTGTCGGTGGAGAGATGGAAAATTTCTCCCTCTGACCAGTTGCACCATTATTGAAGAGCTACCGTACCTCTCTGTCACTGAACCGGCTCTGCTATAAGAGTGTGTGTCTGTGTGTGTATGTATATAAATATACTGTTAATGTGTGTTTGAGCTTTGGGGTGCACTCCATAATGCAGTAGGCTGCGCACACCTATGGCAGCTGAAGAGGGATTTGGGTGGACCAGAAACTCCGGGCCGGAACCAGCTCTGCCACGGTGGCCGCCAAAACCCGGGTCGGACTCTCACTAGTCCACGACAAATAACGCCCGCCCACTATCGTGTCTTGTATAATGTCACAATATATATAAATATAATTTTTTATTATTATTATTATTATTATTATTTAAAGAATGTGTTATTTCTACAAGTATTATATACAATGCTTCAAATTAAATAAGCTACCAAAAAAAAAAAGATTATTTATTCCCATCATTGTTTAAATATTGACAAAAAATATTGCAGCGCCCACAATAAATATGACTAAAATCGAATAAAGGAACAATCCAATATGAGATTGAATAAAAATGATGAAAAAAGTAAACAGTTTGTAAAAACTCCAAAATCTGAAAGAATTAGTTTGTATTGTAAGAGGCTTGCATGGGGATAAAGACTGAGTCTAATATAACATTTCACACGAATCCCATCATGTCCACGGCAAGGTACCAAAAGCTCCAATAATCAAGTGAAGGATGTACGCTTACCAGACTGAGGTAGATAGAAAGCAGGGGTTTGTATTCCACCGCGAGTGGAGTTAATCAGATGTCATCTGGTCATCTGGAAAGGGACAGGAAAGGATCCTTGGTCCACCGAACACCGAAGTCCTATACTTTAAAGTATCTCCAGAGTCGTCCGGATAGCACCTCTCCAGCGATTCAATCATTCATCATATAGTATTGGGAGAAAAGAACGGGGGGACCACAATAGTGTAATACTGTCTTAAGACAATCCTTTATTAGGTAAAGGGATTAAAAATACTCACAAAGCAAATGTGCAATAAGAGCTCTTAATAAAACCGGTATGACAGGAGGAGTCTGGAACCCAACGCGTTTCGGCACAAAAAGGCCTTCATTGTTTAAATGATTGGTTGTTGGCAGTCATTTCTGATGTTCCTTTATAGTTATTTTACACAAACAGAACTTGGAATTTGTTCTCATACAATTATCTTATTTCTACATGTATTATATACTATACTTAAAAAAAAAAAAAAAAAAAAAAAGTACAAAAAATATGTATATATTTTTTTGTGGGTTTGGATGAATCACCTAACCAAAATACATTCCCATCATTTCTGAAACGATTGGTTGTTTTAGGCAGTAATTACTAACACTCGCCTATATTTATTCCACCTGGGATGATGATGAGGAGGACAGTGTATGGGGAAGCAGCGATAGCACCAATATAAATCTGCCTTGTGATGGAGTAGATGGATTTCGGAGTACGGAGTAATCCATAGAGAACTGTCAGACAGCTAATTATGTTTACAATGGAGTCTTTTCAAGCCGCATATTGGCCTCCCTGTCCCCATTTGGCCGATGGGAGAGAGGCGCGGGTTACAAGAGACGCGGCTTACGTCAGCCTGTTCCCGGCTCTTTCCCTTCCCCAGCCATAACCATTTTTCACTGTCACTTGATATTTCTCTAGGCATTCATTATATAATGGAGAGTTTGTTCAGAACATTATGCCCAGAATGACTCTTACTTTTCAAATATAAATATAAGTTGTTAAAGCGCACGTTAAGTCAAAACCTTTTTTTATTTTTATTGGGTTTTTTTTTTACGAGGTGGGGAAATCCAAACTTTTCACAATCATCAGAAGAAGAATAAGACGTGGACTCGTCCAATGGGAACACATGTTCTAATGATAACTGTATCATTCCTGGCGTACCTCTGGGGAAGTAAAGCAAGTAATTAGTTCAGGATATGGGCAGCCATAAAAAAAATAAAATAAAAACATTTTTTAATGGACAGGATTCTTAAAGAGGTTGTAAACCTTCCTTTACACTCTGTACCTATAGGCAGGGCCGGCTCTACCACTAGGCAGAGTAGGTGGCCGCCTAGGGTGCCCTGCCACCTAGGGCGCCTGGCCACTGTTGATCTGTCACTGGTTGCTCTGCATTGATTCATGTCATCAGAGAGGAGAGCCCGGCTGGCAACACCACCCCCCCCCACACTCCCCCAGGAAGCCGCTGGAGGGCACTGTGCAGCATGCATCCTGGCATGTCATGGGACACGGAGATCAGAGGCTGGATGGCACATCCACTCCCCCCCCCCCCCCCGTGGAAGCCACTCTGCATCCTCCTGGCATGTCAGCCAAGTGGGCTATAGCATGGAGCCTGGCGTCGGCCCTCTGGGCTTGGTGAGTGACAGGTGGAGCCTGGAGGAGTCAGGCGCTGATCAGGCTGGGCATGGAAAAGGGGGTGGAGTCAGGGGTGGAGCCAAGGGGGCGGCAAAATGTGGTTTCGCCTAGGGTGTCAAAAATCCTTGAACCAGCCCTGCCTATAGGTAAGCCTAGAATAAGGCTTACCTGTAGGTACTGTAAATATCTCCTAAATATGTGCCATTTAGGGGATATTTACAGTATACTGCGCCGATGATGTCATCGGCACATGCGCTCTGAAGAAACGGGCACCGGTGCCATTCCTTCAGTAGCGAGTGCTGTGACTGGTGGCTCCCGTGCCAGTCCACGGCCTCCGGAAGGAAGAGGGGCGAAGATGGATGCAGCCTGCAGTGGGCATGGCGCAGGCTTCATTTGCAGGTGTCACATAATGTACTAGTATGCGATGCACACTAGCAGATTATGTCTTTATTTTGCAGGGGAGGGAGAATAAAACATTTATCTCAAGGGTTTACTTCCTCTTTAACCATTACTTAATTTATTGTGAATTAAAATAAAAAAACAAAAATTCAATGGATTCAAAAAAGAAGGTAGAGAAGCTGGATCACATCGGGTAAAATCAGGGCTGGCCCTACCATGTGTCCCAGTGGGTCCACGGGACCCAGGCGGAACTTTAAGAGAGGCGGAGCTTTCCTGGTGCTGCACACAATCTCTGCTATAATTCATTCCAAAGGTGTTCTATCGGGTTAAGGTCAGGACTCTGTGCAGGCCAGTCAAGTTCCTCCACTCCAAACTCGCTCATCCATGTCTTTATGGGCCTTGCTTTCTGCACCGGAGCACAGTCATGTTGGAACAGGAAGGGGCCATCCCCAAACTCTTCCCACAAAGTTGGGAGCATGAAATTGTCCAAAATGTCTTGGTATGCTGACGCCTTAAGAGTTCCCTCCATTGGAACTAAGGGGCCAAGCCCAACCCCTGAAAAACATCCCACACCATAATCCCCCCTCCATCAAATGATTTGGACCAGTGCACAAAGCAAGGCCCATAAAGACATAGATGACGAGTTTGGGGTGGAGGAACTTGACTGGCCTTTGGGATGAATTAGAGCGGAGACTGCAAGCCAGGCCTTCTCATCCAACATCAGTGGCTGACCTCACAAATGCTCTTCTGGAAGAATAGTCAAACATTCCCATAGACACTCCTAAACCTTGTGGACAGCCTTCCCAGAACAGTTGAAGCTGTTATAGCTGCAAAGGGTGGGCCAACTCAATATAGATCCCTATGGACTAAGACTGGGATGCCATTGTAGCCATGTGCTCCCTTGAGAGTGGCTGGTAGTTGTGGTTCACCTGATAGCTGACCTCAATCACACCATATGCACACATCCAAGGACACTGACCAGGCCGGCTCTTGTTTTTATTTTTTATTTTTGGGGGAAATAACTTGGATGTGGATGAGGGGTAATGGTGGGATACCCAAGAATTATGGTACAAGGTTCCCATATACAAGGCTGTATATGTACACTTCACTGCAGACTCTCCCTCTGCAGACTATTGCTCCTCTCAACTCTCCAGCACTTCACTTGCTGACAGTTTCTCTTACAGTTCTCTCACTACACAGAACTCACAGCTTTACACTCCTTTGCTTCTCTCCAGCTCAGAACTTAGTTTCCAGCCTGAAGGGAAAGTTATCAGACTTCTCTATACCTTTCTCGTTCACCATGGTTAGCACGTGGTGATGCCTACTCTGCATCAGCAGGACCTCAGGAACACCCATTACAGGCCAGGGATCATGGTCCCCTGAATGTGTAGCAAAGTACTTCAGTACTAACCGGGCCTTTGACGGACTACAACTCTCAGCCCATCCTCTTCCAGGTCCCAATCGACCTGCTTTCTGGTAGTGACTCTCCTTTCCCTAGACTGACTCTCAAGGCTCCCACAGACTGTCCACCATTCCTCTCCCAGCCTGCTCCAGCACTTTCTCCTTCAGTTTCAGGGACCTTCACTCACTGCACCAGTGGATACTTTAAAGTATCTCACTCCTCCTGTAGCACCTCCGCTGTTCTTCTGTTCCTCTTGTGCCGCTCCAGGAATCGCTCTCCTTCCTGGCTGCACCAGAACCTCCCAGGCCCCAATGTTACCCTCCCCAGACTGGGGCGACCTCCCAGGTAGGGGCCTGCACCCCAGCGCCTCTGCTACATTTCCAGACTTCCACCCGACACTACTCCTCCCAGATTGGGCTGACTCAGAGTATTTAAGGAGGCCTGCTCCCTGCTAACCCTGCTTGGGGATTGGTCAGGGCTCCTTAGAACACTCCAGATGGCTCCACCCATCTCCCAGCTTTCTGACCAGAAAACCTTCTCCAGTTTTCTAGAAAGAAGTGGGAGGTTCTGGTGACCTCATCTGTTAAGTCCACCCAATCCTCTCTAAGCCTCTCCTCTCAACTCAGATCAGAACATTGAGATCTGCACATAACAGTCAGGCCTCACTGAATTTACCTCTCCTAACCAAAAGCCCTGCTAAAAAAAGCACCTATACTATGGGGGCCACCATTAAAGTTCATGTGTGTGTAAAGGCAGGTGTCCCAATACTTTTGGTATTATAATGTAGTCAAGGGTATAACCTGGTGTAGCCAATCTCTCCATCTATATCCAGTCAAGCCTAGCAAAGTGGGAATAAACCACGGAAAGCTGTGACAACTGAGATGCCTGGTTATACAGTGGGAGATTAGGTAGACCCAGCCATCCTCTCGTTTCAGGTTAGAGCAAGATCTGTTCAGAAAACCAATGCCCCTTCCTAACCCACACATATCTGGGCACTTTAATTTTAAAATTCAACAAAACCATACAAGGGAAAGGGATGGGGAGGGAACAAAAAAGTAAAGCAGTCATGGAAGCAGGGTCATTTTAATGGCATGAATCCTACCCAACCTTAAGATATTTTTAAGTATTTCCTACCTTTATCAAAGTGTAGCCATTGCCCCCTTGGGGGTTGCTGAATGTAGTGGTTCCACACTTCACACTGCCCTTAATCAAACTTTTCCTTTCTTCTGGAGTCACGAAACAGGCCGGTACTTTGTTTTGTTTTTTATATTAGGGGATTGAACTTGGATAGGGCTTGGGATAGTTATGGGATGCCCAGTGGATTGATTCCAACTTGAATCGGACCATCTATATACACATCCTGTATATACACTCCTTCTCTTCCTACAGCACACATTTTCTTCTCAATAACTCCTGTTCCGCTCTCCTGCACAGACTTGCTTCTCAATGACTCTTGTTCCACTCTCCTGCACAAAACTTGGTTTCCCG
This sequence comes from Glandirana rugosa, assembly GCA_018402905.1. Taxonomy (NCBI): domain Eukaryota; kingdom Metazoa; phylum Chordata; class Amphibia; order Anura; family Ranidae; genus Glandirana; species Glandirana rugosa. The sequence continues at coordinate 88,352 of BLSH010235059.1, read as the reverse complement.
GCCCAGCACATGGTGAGGCCTGCTGTAGTTTTAGCACAGCTTCCGGGCCACCCATTACAGGCAGGGACCACAGGCCCCCAAAGAGTAGTAAAGTACATATTTTGCTAGCTAGCCTGATGTACTACTGCTCCCAGTCAATTTTCTTCCAGGCCCTGTCAGCCCTCCTGGCTGCAATGGCCCTCTCCACTGCCACAGTGACACCACAGTCCCAACTGGCTCTTGTGCTCTCCTCAGGCTGTCTCTCACCTTAATCCGCTCCGGTGTACCTCCTCCAGTTTTCCAGGGAGTGCATTACTCACCGACGCATGTCGCTTGTAGTTCCTCTGCTGAAGATCTCTCCCGCTGTCCTTTCCTGCTCTCCTTCGTGCCTCTTCTCCAGGATCTCACTCTCTCCTCCTGGCTGCACCCGAGCACTCCCAGGCCAAGGTCACCCCCCCCCCTCCAAACTAGGGGCTCCCTCTAGGCCCGACAGCCTCCGCTCTACTCCATCTCCATCTCTTCCACCCAAACTCTCCTCCCAGACTGGGCTGACCCCAGGTATTTAAGGAGGCCTGCCCCCTGCCAATCCAAGTTGGGGATTGGTCAGAGCTCCTTAACATATTTTAGGAAGCTTCACCTCCTATTCCCCACCCTTTCTTCCAGAACTTTCTGATCCAGAAAGGAGGGGTTACCAAAGGGTGTCACTACCTGCAGTCACCAGTCACTCCTTTGGCCACTCCCCGGCCCAGAATCAGAACAATCAGGCCTGACTTCCAGTCAAGCCTGACTAAATTTACCTCACTTAACACAAAAATCTCTCTCTAAGCACCTACCTATGGTAGAGGGTGCTACAAAAGGAAAAAAAAAAGTTATGACTTTGGATATACTTTAAGGTAAAGCATCCTAAATTGCCACTAAAACCGTCATATGAATACCAGGCAATGTGCTATAGAAGAAAGCCCACACACATCTCAAGAACCTTGAAAAGTTCAAACTTCCTTGGAACGCCACCATCTCCGAATATACGAGATATAATGTACCGCGTACCTTGCGTTCAATGTGAAGGAACGTCGCAATAGCTTTTGTTGCTCATCCTCATTGTTCAAGATGACAAACCAATTAGATTTTTTTTTTTCTTCCCGAAGATCCAGCCGGGTGTAACGATTTGTGTGGCTCTTTGAAAAACTCCAACAAAGAACTTTTTGTCTTAGCTGTCCAAATGTTTCATAATGAAGATGAATTAGCAGCTCAAGCTGTCGTTTCGGCCTTTGAAAAGAAACAATTGAGCAGAATATTAAATTATCATTTGAGTAGTTAAAAGCCTGAATTAATCAGTCCTTTAAAAGTTTTTTTAGGGTCACCCTATCCCGCCTGCCCTCATTTTTTTTGGTAAAAGGAGGAACATGAACGACACTAACCTTGGCAAACAAAAAAAAAAACTGCCCATTAGCAAACTCTTTAGTTCAAAAAGCATTGTTCTGTTTTATCAACGAGCGGCCAATTATGGAGCTAAGGGGGGAAAAAAAGCATATCATAAAAAGGTAATTCTAAAGACATAACTCTGCCACCTGCAGGCAATGCCATCCATTTTATCATCGCGGCTAAAAGCCGCTGGAGTGCAACGTGCAAAATCATTAATTAGAGGCTCCGCTGAGAATGAATTATCGTCCTGTGCTCTGCAAAGCCAATGTCACACAAAGAGAGATGGAGGTGTTGGGCTCTTCTGTAGAGGTCACTCTTCATAATATGTCAGACAGCCCACACAAAAGACACACAATGCCACTTTTCAATTAGAGCCTAACTCCAAACAGCTAAATACGCAGATGAAAACAGCTGTCTAACCAGCCAAATTATTTTTTGGGACCAATTTGCAAGCTTTTATTTTAAAAAATGGCATACGTGTAACACCTTCTAGGTAGGTAGGTGCTAGAGGTAGGATTTTTCTGTGAGAGTAAGAAAATTTAGGCAGGCTGGTGGCCTGTTTGTTTTCATTCTGGGCTGGGAGTGGCTCAGTGTAGAGCTGGTGACTCACAGGCAGCCTCCCTGAGACCTCCCTCTTCTTTCTGGAGCTTTCTGGAAAGTTCTGGAAAGAGAGGAGGAGAGGACAGGTGGAGCTGGTTGGGGTATTCTGGGGAACCCTAACAAATCCCCAACCTGGATTGCCAGGGGGCAGGCCTCCTAAAATACCCAGAGTCAGCCCAGCTGGGGAGGAGTTATCGGGAGGAAGAGATGGAGATGGAGTACTGAGGCTGTTGGGGCCTTTAAGGAAACCCCCCAGTCTGGGGGGGTGACCTTGGGCCTGGGCTCAGGTGCAGACAGGGCCCTCCAAGAAATTATGGAGGTGTCCTAGACAAGAGGCACAGCGGAGGAGCAAGAGAGGACAGCGGGAGAGAGTACTGCCGGGCAAGTCTCCAGAGAGGTGTGCGCAGCCTATTGCATTAGGGTGTGCACCACAAAGCGCAAACAAACATTAGTGTGTGTGTATATATGTCAGAAGGGCAGAGGACGTTGTCATTAGTTTATTTTTTTTATTATTATTATTATTTTTAACAATTTTATTTAGGAGCCCTACAGGGGGGCTTTGGTGAAACATCAGAGGTTTAAACAGACCCCTGATGTCTCACTTTTGAGACAGAGGACAGAGATTGCCCAGTTCCTTTCTCTGCAGCCAGGCAGCAGGGGGAATCTGCACAGCACAGAGTGATTAGGGTGTGTGTAGGGCCTAACCAATTTTCATGCTAGCTGGTCCTGGGAGCTCAGGCAGGAGAAGTGCTGGAGGAGCTGAGGAGTATAATATTTTTTTTAATTTTATTATTATTTTTTTTTAAATGACATTGGGTGAATGAAGCATTTGCATCTATTTATGTAGTTATTTATATATATATATATATATATATATATATATATATATATATATATGGGTTTTTTTTTTTTTTTCATGATGTACCCAAACTGAACCCTGATCAACAGACATAGTGAGTTAAATAATGATAAAAGTTAAAATATTTAATTGATCAGTAACAGATATATGATGTATATGGATACAATAATAATTTATAATGTACCTTTCTAGTAACATTAGGATCGCCTGATGAAGCTATTGGCAAAATGCGTAGTGATCCTCTGATGCTGACATTGACTTTCCCAGTAGTTTGGCCTTTAACAACTAAAGACTTTTCCTGCACCTCCTATTTGGGCATCATCTGTGGGCCTCCTACATGGTTGTCTATGCCTAGCTATCTACATGCTTCCAATTTGGAACAGTGTTTACTTGATACTCATGTTTTGTCTCCCCTTTCTTCTTATCCCAATATTTTAATGTACTCTACTACGGGTTTATCCTCCACGTCCTTTTCAGAAATCAACAATTTCCGGTTTGATGACCCTTTCAGTTACAGTCGTAGTCTCCTAGTGATGCGTAAAACGGTTATCGAAGTAGTCCGCTAGGATTACAATGATCTTTCCATGTAATATTTAATAATAACATAGGTATATGTAGTATATAGACAATGACTAGTTAATTTATAAAATTGAAAATAGTAATAAAT
>BLSH010235059.1:54018-66944 GCA_018402905.1 Glandirana rugosa | reverse complement strand
GACATGATACAGGCGTCAGAGACTGGTAGAGGACATGATACAGGTGTCAGAGACTGGTAGAAGACATGATACCGGCGTCAGAGACTGGTAGAAGACATGATACCGGCGTCAGAGACTGGTAGAGGACATGGTACAGGCGTCAGAGACTGGTAGAGGACATGGTACAGGCGTCAGAGACTAGCAGAGGACATGATACAGGCGTCAGAGACTAACTGCGGCCATAGTACAGAAGATGGTCAGAGACTGTGGACATAGTACAGGAGATGGTCAGAGACTGCGGACATAGTACAGGAGATGGTCAGAGACTGTAGACATAGTACAGGAGATGGTCAGAGACTGCAGACATGGTACAGGAGATGGTCAGAGACTGTGGCCATAGTACAGGAGATGGTCAGAGACTGCAGACATGGTACAGGAGATTGTCAGAGACTGTGGACATAGTGCAGGAGATGGTCAGAGACTGCAGACATGGTACAGGAGACAATCAAAACTGTGGACATGGTACAGGAGATGGTCAGAGATTGCGGCCATAGTACAGGAGACGATCAGAGACTGCGGACATAGTACAGGAGACGATCAGAGACTGCGGACATGGTACAGGAGATGGTCAGAGACTGCGGACATGGTACAGGAGATGGTCAGAGACTGCGGCCATAGTACAGAAGATGGTCAGAGACTGCGGCCATAGTACAGAAGATGGTCAGAGACTGTGGACATAGTACAGGAGATGGTCAGAGACTGCGGACATAGTACAGGAGATGGTCAGAGACTGCAGACATGGTACAGGAGATGATCTGAGACTGTGGACATGGTACAGGGGACGGTCGGAGACTGCGAACATGCTACAGGAGATGGTCAGAGACTGAATACATGGTATAGGAGACGATCAAAACTGTGGACATGGTACAGGAGATGGTCAGAGACTGTAGACATGGTACAGAAGATGGTCAGAGACTGTGGACATAGTACAGGAGACGATCAAAACTGTGGACATGGTACAGGAGATGGTCAGAGACTGCGGGCATGGTACAGGAGACGATCAAAACTGTGGACAATGTACAGGAGATGGTCAGAGACTGTGGATATAGTACAGGAGATGGTCAGAGACTGCAGACATGGTACAAGAGATGGTCAGAGACTGCGGACATAGTACAGAAGATGGTCAGAGACTGTGGACATGGTACAGGAGATGATCAAAACTGTGGACATGGTACAGGAGTTGGTCAGAGACTGTGAACATAGTACAGGAGATGGTCAGAGACTGCAGACATGGTACAGAAGATGGTCAGAGTCTGTGGACATAGTACAGGAGATGGTCAAAGACTGCGGACATAGTACAGGAGATGGTCAGAGACTGCAGACATGGTACAGGAGATGATCAGAGAATGTGAACATGGTACAGGAGATGGTCAGAGACTGCGAACATGGTACAGGAGATGGTCAGAGACTGAAGACATGGTATAGGAGACGATCAAAACTGTGGACATGGTACAGGAAATGGTCAGAGACTGCGGACATAGTACAGGAGATGGTCAGAGACTGCGGACTTAGTACAGAAGATGGTCAGAGACAGTGGGCTTGGTACAGGAGATGATAAAAACATGGTACAGGAGATGGTCAAAGACTGCGGACATAGTACAGAAGATGGTCAGAGACTGCAGACATGGTACAGGAGATGATCAGAGACTGTGGACATGTTACAGGAGACAGTCATAGACTGCGAACATGGTACAGAAGACGGCTAGAGACTGCAGACAAGGTACAGGAGACGATCAAAACTGTGGACATGGTACAGGAGATGGTCAGAGTCTGCGGACATGGTACAGGAGGTGGTCAGAGACTGCGAACATGGTACAGGAGATGGTCAGAGACTGCGGACATAGTACAGAAGATAGTCAGAGACTGCGGACATAGTAAAGGAAATGGTCAGAGACTGCAGACATGGTACAGGAGACGATCAGATACTGTGGACATGGTACAGGAGATGGTCAGAGATTGCAGACATAGTACAGAAGATGGTCAGAGACTGTGGACATGGTACAGGAGATGATCAAAACTGTGGACATGGCACAGGAGATGGTCAGAGACTGCGGACATGGTACAGGAGATGTTTAGAGACTGCGGACACCTGGCACACCCTGTGCGCACGCCTATGCCCAGAAGGTTTTACCCCCTTAATGACCAGGTCATTTTTTGCGATACGGCACTGCATTATTTTAACCGACAGTTGCACGGTCGTGCAACATTGTACCCAAATAAAATGTATGTCCTTTTTTCCCCTCAAATAGAGCTTTCTTTTGGTGGTATTTAATCACCTCTGTGGTTTTTATTTTTTGTGCTATATACAAAAAAATAGCGACAATTTTGAAAAAGAAAAATATTTTTTACTTTCTGCTGATAAAGCATATCCAATAAATATATGTAAAAAATCAAATTTCTTCATCAGTTTAGGCCATTATGTATTCTGCTACATATTTTTGGTAAAAAAAATTCCCAATTAGCATATATTGATTGGTTTGCGCAAAAGTTATTGCATCTACATAGGATACTTTTATGGCATTTTATATGTACGGTGGGCTGAAAGTGGTTAAACACATTGCTTGATTACTTCTGCCTTACTTCCTGGTCAGACTTTAGGTCATGACACAGGAAGGAGTTGACCAGCTGATCTCATTAGCACACTCTCATCTACCCTCAGCTGGTCAACTCCTTCCTGTGTCATGACCTAAAGTCTGACCAGGAAGTAAGGCAGAAGTAATGGAGCAGTGTGTTTAAACAGCTATGAAGAGAGTTAGGTAAGCCGGTGTAGAATTAATAGAAAGCGGTTTTATTTTTGCAAAATAATTACATTAACCTCTTGCTTACCGGGCACTTAAACCCCTTCCTGCCCAGGCCAATTTTCAGCTTTCAGCGCTGTCATTCTTTGAATGACAATAGCGCGGTCATGCAACGCTGTACCCAAATGAAATCATTATCATTTTTTTCACACAAATGGAGCTTTCTTTTGGTGGTATTTAATCACTGCTTTTTATTTTTTTGCTAAAACAATAAAAAAGACCGAACATTTTGAAAAAAAACAAAACAGTTTTATAGTTTGTTATACAATTTAACAAACATGTCATTTTTCTCCTTCACTAATGTGAGCTGATAAGGCGGCACTGATGAGCACTGATAGGTGGCACTGGTGGGCACTGATGAGGCGGCACTGGTGGGCACTGATAGGTGGCACTGGCGGGCACTGAGGTGGCATTGGTGAGCACTGATAGGTGGTACTGATGGACACTGATAGGTGGCACTGATGGACACTGATAGGTGACACTGGTGGGCACTGATGAGGGGACATTGGTGAGCACTGATAGGTGGCACTGGTGGGCACTGATGGGCAGCACTAAAGGGCATTGATAAGTGGCACTGATGGGCACTGATGGGTAGCACTGGTTGGTGACACTGATAGGCAGCACTGATGGTGAGGGACTGATGGGTACTAATTAGCAGCACTGATGGCCATTGATAGGTGGCACTGGTGGACATTGATAGGTGGCACTGGAGGGCGGTACTGGTGGCCACTGATTGGTGGCACTGATATGCACTGGCAGGTGGTACTGGTGGGCACTTGCAGGCAACACTGGTGGGCACAAATGAGGTGGCAGTCGCTCTCCCTGTTCGGGACCGATGTCCCTTTGACAGAATCCGGTGAAAGGCTTTTTTTTTGTGAGAAGAAAAAACGCCAATTGACTATCTTCTGTTTACATCACGCAATCAGCTGTCATTGGCTGACAGCTGATCATGTGGTAAGGGGCTGGGATCTCATTGACTCGCTGATCACAGTGCCAGCTTTGTGCGCCCTGCAGGGGGCGTGCCAGCAGCTCATGCACGGTAGGACGTCTATTGATGCCCTCCCAGCAATTAAGGTCCGCGCTGCAGCCGTCTTTCCGCCATAAAGCGGGCAGGAAGTGGTTAATGCTATATTGGTACACAGGGAAGCTGGGTTTTAGAAAAAAAAAAGTGGACCAAGGGAAGACTTATCCTTTAAATTTGTGTGCGCCCGTGAAATGGCAACAAACTTCAGCGCCCTATATTTTTTATAGGCAACGCTTTCAAAGCCCCCTATAGATCATCCGTTTTGCTTTACAGAGGAGGTCTGGTGCTAGAATTATTGCTCTCACTCCTGGGTGCGCGGTTATATGTAACATGTATATCGCAATCAACATTCTCATGCGTAGGCGCCCCGGCACGTGTGTTTATGTTTGTATGTGCGTGTTTGGTGGGGGGTGGGGGCCCCAAATAAAATTTTGGGAGGTTTTTACATGCTTGGGTGTAACTTTAATATTTTTCAATGTAACTTTTTTTTTTTTTTTTTTGCACATAGGGGACAAAAATGTCTCTTATGTAATGATTTTTTTGGTGACAGGTTCTCTTTAATGAGAAGTCTGGGGTCTAAAAGACCCTGCATGTCTTCCCTGTGCGCCACTGAATGTAATGCAGTACAGATCGCAGTGCATTACATTATTTTCTGACCATGTTGGCTGGGGAAACTGACAGGGGGACCCGGAAGCAACAAGAAGAAGAAGAGAGCAGATGCACATCTGCTCAGCTCCCTCCCCTCTACTCGGCAGCACCCACTATGCCGGTCCCGGGCCCACAAGATGGGCAAGCGAAGCCTGGGGTACATGCAGTGGTGTATCATCCATGGGTGCAGGGTGTTCACTGAACATGGGCCCTGAGGGGTGGGGGGGCCTACTGTGCTCTGACCCACACTGCACCCATGGATGATCTCTAACTGGTTGACAGCCGGGGATGATCGGTGCAGTGTGGGCTTGCACATGGGCCCACTAATTTCATGATACGCCCCTGGGTACATGGCGGGGGCTCCCGTTACCGGGGGGGGGGCGTGGAAGCAATCCGGTGCATGCAGAGGTGCTGGGCTTCTTCTATCTGACAGTCAGAAGTCAGCTTGTCAGATATATACACTAACCCGGTGGCTGCAACCCCACTCCTGGTAGCTAAAAAACGATCCTTTAATGTGGGGTTGCGCCTGCACTACAAGGATTAATTACTCATTTGCAGTGCCTTGAAAAAGTATTCATACCCCTTGAAATTTTCCACATTTTGCCAAGCAAAAACGTAAATGTATTTTATTGGGATTTTATGTGATAGACCGACTCAAAGTGGCACAGAATTGTGAAGTGGAAGGAAAATGATAAATGGTTTTCAAAATTTTTTACAAATAAATATGTGAAAAGTGTGGGGGGCATTTGTGTGGCGTCCCACCACTACTTTGTAGAACCGCCTTTCGCTGCAATTACAGCTGCAAGTCTTTTTGGGGAAGTCTCTACCAGCTTTGCACATCTAGAGAGGACATTTTTGCCCATTCTCCTTTGCAAAATACCTTAAGCTCTATCAGATTGGATGGAGAGCGTCAAGTCTTTTTTGTTCTAAGATTGCTCTGTATTTGGCTCCATCCATCTTCCCATCAACTTTGACCAGCTTCCCTGTCCCTGCTGAAGTAAAGCATCCCAACACCAGGATGCTGCCACCACCATGTTTCACAGTGGGGATGGTGTGTTCAGGGTGATGTGCAGTGTTAGTTTTCTGCCACACATAGAGTTTTGCTTTTAGGCCAAAAAGTTCAATTTTGGTCTTATCTGACCAGAGCACCTTCTTCCACATGTTTGCTGTGTCCCCCACATGGCTTCTCGCAAACTGCAAACGGGACTTCTTATGGTTTTCTTTCACCAATGGCTTTCTTCTTGCCACTCTTCCATAAAGGGAAGATTTGTGGAGCGCACGACTAATAGTTGTCCTGTGGACAGATTCTCCCACCTGAGCTGTGGATCTCTGCAGCTCCTCCAGAAGTACCATGGACCTCTTGGCTGCTTCTCTGATGAATGCTCTCCTTGCCCGGCCGGTCAGTTTAGATGGACGGCCATGTCTTGGCAGGTTTGCAGTTGTGCCATACTCTTTCCATTTTCGGATGATGGATTGAACAGCGTTCTGTCAGATGTTCAAAGCTTGGGATGTTTTTTTATAACCTAACCCTGCTTTAAACTTCTCCACTACTTTATCGCTGACCTGTCTGGTGGGTTCCTTGGCCTTCATGATGATATTTGTTCACTAAGGTTCTCTAACAAACCTCTGAGTGCCTCACAGAACAGCTGTATTTATACTGAGAATAAATTACACACAGGTGGACTCTATTTACTAATTAGGTGACTTCTGAAGGCAATTGGTTCCCCTAGATTTTAGTTAGGGGTATCAGAGTAAAGGGGGCGCCATACAAATGCCCCCCACACTTTTCAGATATGTACTTGTAAAAAATTTGGAAAACCATTTTTCATTTTCCTTCCACTTCACGATTAGGTGCCACTTTGTGTCGGTCTATCGCATAAAATCCCAATGAAATACATTTACATTTTTGGTTGTAACATGACAAGATGTGGAAAATTTCAAGGGGTATGAATACTTTTTCAAGGCACTGTAGGTCTAGGGAAACAATAAAAGAAGATTAACCCAATCTTCTGATTCTTCCTGCTGCTAGATTGGTCCCTGCAGCCATGTGCTCCAGCAATCTAAGCTAATGGCATCATCAAAACCAAAGCTGAGGGATGGTCCACCGGTGGAGTATGGGGAAGTGTGATCTTCTGGGGAGCAGAGGATCAGGTAAGTAAAAGCGTTTCTCCTCTCCCCCTGACAAAATGAGCTATTAACCCATACAGTGTGAGACATCCCCACTGCAAGGGATAAAGTTTGTCTGTAACTCCAGATTAAACATGTGGGTAGATCTATGTCCTTAAAATTTTTTTTTTTTTTCAGAAGAGGAGGTCCACACACCTACCAATTATATCTAGCACTCTTTATTGAAAAGTCTCTTTCCTCCTGTGGCAGAAGGGCACAAGGCCACTATCCCTGGATTCCCATTTGCAGATGTCTCCTCAGCTAACCATGTACTAAGGAGACACCGGTACAAGCTTCTTCCCTGAGCCAAGCTGTGTGCCTCCATAGACACAGATTTGGACATGGACTCTGCCTTAAGTGTCTGCTCTAGATCCAGTAAGTACGGGGAGCGTACAACTGTGTGATTGAGGGGGGAAGGGTGGGGTTGGGTACTCTGATGATACTGGGAAATCTCTGATGTGATGGGGGAACCTCTGATTTGAAATGGGGCCCCTGATGTAAAGGGGGCCTTTGATTTGATGTGATGGAGGGACCTCTGATGTGAAAGGGGCACCTCTGACCTGATGGGGAGACTCTGATGCGATGTGGGGACCTCTGATTCAAAAGGGAGGACCTCTGATGTGAAGGGAGGACTCTGATGAGGGGACCTCTGACCTGATGGGGAGACTCTGATGTGATGTAGGGACCTCTGATTCGAAGGTGGGACTCTGATGTGATTGGAGAAACCTCTGATGTGATGGGGTAACCTCTGATCTGAAGGGTGACTCTGAAGTCAAGGGTTCTCTGATGTGCAGGGGGAACCTCTGATGTGAATTGGGGTCTCTGATGTAAAGGGGGACCTCTGATATGATGGGAGGACTTCTGATTCGAAGGGAGGACTCTGATGTGATGATGTCTGATTTGAAGGTGGTGCCTTGATTTGATTAGGGAATCTCTGATTTGATGTGGAACCTTTGATCTGAAGGGGGACTCTGATGTGATGGGGGACCTCTTATGTGACAGGGGGACTCTGATGAGGGGACCTCTGATTTGAAGGTGGGACCTTGATTTGATTGGGGAATCTCTGATTTGATGTGGAACCTTTGATCTGAAGGGGGACTCTGAAGTGAAGAGGGGCACTGATGTTAAAGGGGGAACCTCTAATGTTATGGGGAACCCTCTGATGTGATGGGGGGACCTCTGATTCGAAGGTGGGACTGTGATTTGACTGGGGAATATCTAATTTGATGTGGAACCTCTGATCTGAAGGGGGGGACTCTGAAGTGAAGGTGGGCTCTGATGTTATGGGGGAACCTCTGACCTGAAGTGGTTCTTCTGATGTAAAGGGGGCCTCTGATGTGATGGGAGGACCTCTGATTCAAAAGTAGAGACTCTGATGAGGGGGCTTTCGACCTGATAGGGGGACTCTGATGTGATGTGGGGACCTCTGACTTGAAGAAGGGACTCTGATGTGATTGGGGAGCCTCTGATCTGAAGGGGGGGGGTCTGATGTGAGGTCAAAGTATGGGGAACCCTCGCCTTGTAAAACAACCCATTCAGCTTAAAATAGCACGGAAATGAGAAACATTAGTGTGTATATATTTAAAAAAAAATATAAATATACTGTATATATATATATATATATATATATATATATATATATAAATGATCACATACCTTCTGCTCCTAGCTGCATAGGGAACTTAGAGAGCTGGGGGGCAGAGAAACAGCAGCACACTGATCTTCCCAGTAAATGGCTGTGCGGGGGGCGTGTCAGCACAAGTCTGATTAGTGGAAGACAGGCAGGCTGTTTTCCCAGCACAGCCAGAAAACTGACCATGCCAAGAAGGATGTGCTCTCATGCTTGGTGTAGTTGGTATGAAAAAGGAAATCAGAGGGACTGGCAGTAACCCCAGGTATTTCACACAAAGGATATTTCACCCTGGACCTTTCCAATGCCCCAAAGAGGAGAGGTACCATTTAAATAATGTATACAATTTCTCAAAATATATAAATCTGACCTTCGCCATAAACTGTGTATCATTCACAATTAAACTGAGTATTGGAATATTAAAATACACATTTTTTTTTACAATTCTGATCATAAGGAACCGTCACAGAAGAAGAGGTGAGGGTAAAACCAAGAAAATCGGTCATAAATCGGACGCAGTTATTGAGAATGATAGAGCAGGTGCGGGATGCTCCATCTCTCTCATCCATAACTCTCCTAATTAAGGCCTGATTAGTATCAGTATCCACTTACACTGGAGCACGGAGAATTCGCTCATAATCTATGGTGGTAATTATACCGCCGCAATTAGGACTCTGCTAAATTCTCCGCTTTGTTTCACGCCATAAGGGGCTCTCATCGCCGCAGTGATTTTTATGCTGATTTAAAAGTAAAATATGTGGCTGGGAGCCAAAAGACAAACAATAAAAATAAAAGAAAAAGTAACATTTAATATTTATTCCAGAATTCCAGGTATGGATATTTTTACACAGTTACATTGTTTCAGCTATGTATATACTATACCCATGGGATCTCTCTAGAACGGGGGTCTCCAAACTTTCTAAACAAAGGGCCAGTTTATTGTCCTCCAGACTTTGGGGGGGGGGGGCAGACTGTTGGCATTGGAAGTACAAAATGTCCCAGCGTCAGTGGGAGTAAACAATCCCCCATCATTGGTCTCATTGGGAGGAATTGTGCCCTATCGTTGGTGTCACTGGTAAGAATTGAGCCCCATCGTTGGTGTCATTGGGAAGAATTGTGCTCCATCATTGGGAGGAATTGTCATTGACACAATCTTTTGTGTCATTGGGACCCATTGTTGGTGTCATTGGGAGGAACTGTGCCCCACCATTGATGTAATTCAGGGGTCTCCAAACTTTATAAACAAAGGGCAAGTTTATTGTGCTTTAGACTTTAGAGGGGGCCAGACCGTGGCCATCGGATGTGCAACATATCCCAGCTTTAGTGGGAGTGAACAATCTCCCATCATTGGTCTCAGTGGGAGGAGTTGTGCCCCATTAATGGCGTCATGAAGAGGAATTGTGCCCCATTAATGGCGTCATTGGGAGGAATTGTGCCCCATCATTGGAGTCATTGGGAGGAACTGTGCGCCATCATTGGAGTCATTAGAAGGAATTGTGCCCCATCATTGGTGTCATTGGGAGGAATTGAACCCCTTCATTGGTGTCATTGGGAGGAATTTTGCTCCATCATTGGGAGGAATTGTCATAGACACAATCTTTTGTGTCATTGGGACCCATTTTTGGTGTCATTGGGAAGAACTGTTCCCCATCATTGATGTAATTCAGGGGTCTCCAAACTTTCTAAACAAAGGGCAAGTTTACTGACTTGGAGGGGGGGCATTCTGTGGCCATCAGAGGCACAAAATGTCCCAGCATCAGTGGGAGTAAACAATCCTCCACCATTGGTCTCAGTGGCAGGAACAGTGCCCCATCAATGGCATCATTGGGAGGAACTGTGCCCCATCACTGGAGTCATTAGGCGGAATTGTGCCACATCATTGGTGTCATTGGGAGGAATTGTTGGCATCATTGGGAGGAATTGTGCCCCATCATTGGTGTCATTCAGTGGAATTGTGCCCCATTATTGGTGTCATTGGGACCCATTGTTGGTGTCATTGGGAGGAACTGTGCCCCATTATTGATGCAATTGGTAGGAATTGTGCCCTTAATTGGTGTCAATGCATAAAATAGTGCCCAAGGGTCGGATAAAAGCAAGTAAAGGGCCACATCCAGCCCTAGGGCCATAGTTTGGAGACCACTGCTCTAGAAGCTGGAATTCACTGTAGTACACACTGCTACTCCAGTGATCTCCACTACCTTTTGGGTCCTGTGCTGAGCAGCTGCCCTGCTGCATTGTGAACACAAGAAGTCAACCACCTGGCATGGGCACCATTTGGAGAATGCTTTGTATTTTCTTAATGAATGCAAGGTATTCTCTTATTGGATGAAGTGGAGAGTGTGATGTCACCTCCCCACTTCTCCACCTCCCCACTTCTCCACAATCAAAGAACGCTTGGAATTCATTGAGGTCATGCAAAGCAGTCTCTCAATGGGGCCAGTCCCATGTGGCAGACCCAGCAGAGAAACCAATCCAGCAGCTGACCCAGAAACTAATGGAGATCACTGTAGTAGCAGTGCACTAGTGGTATCTATTAAAGAACTTTCCAGCTTCTAGAGCAGGGATAAGCAATTAGCAGACTTCCAGCTGTTGCAAAACCACAAGTCCCATCATGCCTCTGCCTCTGGGTGTCATGCTTGTGGCTGTCAGAGTCTTGCTATGCCTCATGGGATTTGTAGTTCTGCAACATCTGGAGGTCGGCTAATTGCTTATCCCTGTTCTAGAGGGATCCCACAGGCATGGTATACACGTAGCTACATTGATCCAAGCTTGACCAATGTAACCATGCAAAAATATACCATGCCTGTGTACCGCTACCCCCAGAGGAGCCACTGAATTGTCTCTGAATTTTTCTGTGCACCATAAGATGGCACACCTGACCTGACCAAGGACTTACCAACACACTTTGATATATTTCAAAGATTTAATAGGCCAAGCATGGCTTAACAGAAAAGATCATTAGCATGTGTACAAAGAATTAATAAGACAATAACATTACTTTGAGAGATCTTGTTAAACACCTGCATTATTCTGACTATCAGTAATTAACAGGACTGAATTGCTTTTACTAAGCAACAGTGTATAACAATCCTCATTTTATCCCACTGGCCAGTGAATGAGAAAAAAAAAAAAGCATTGGCTGGCAAAGTTGGGGCCCTTGAAGAAAGCACAACAGTCCACAGCAGATAACAGATGAACGTAACCATTTCAATACCGGGCACTTCCCCCCCTTCCTGCCCAGGTCAATTTTCAGCTTTCAGAGCTGTCGCATTTTAAATGACAATTGCGCGGTCATGCAACCCTGTACCCATATCAAATTTTTATAATTTTGTTCCCACAAATAGAGCTTTCTTTTGGTGGTATTTGATCACCACTGGGTTTTTTATTTTTTGCTAAACATATAAAAAAAGACAGAAAATTGTGAAAAAAAAAAGTTTTTCTGTTTCTGTTATAAAATTTTGTAAATAAGTACGTTTTCTCCTTCACTGATAACATGGCACTGATGAGGTGGCACTGATGGGCACTGATAATGAGGCACTAATATGCAGCACTGATGGACACTGATAGGCGTCACTGATGGGCTCTAATATGCAGAACTGATGGGCAGCACTGATGGGCACTGGTAGGTGGCACTGATGGGTGGCAATAATGGGCACTGATAGATGGCACTGATAGGCAGCACTGATGAGGAGGCACTGGCAGGCATTACTGACTGGCATCTCAAATGGGCACGTATTAGGAACCTCTAATGGGCACTGATTTTCATCCCTGGTGGTCATTGGTGGGCACGGGTAGGAATCCCTCGTGGGCACGGGCAGGCATCCCAGTGGGGGCAAATGGGCATCCTTGGTGGGTCTGCACTGATAATCAATGCGCTGATTATAAGCGCAGACCCCTCCCTGTTAGGAGAGCAGCCAATTGGCTCTCCTCTATCCTCGCTTTATCAGCACGAATGGAGGAAAGCCGATTACCGGCACTTCCTGGTTACAATGTGACCAGCTGTGATTGGGCATAAAATACTATAAAATAAAATAAAATAAACAGGAAGCTGCCCTGCGTGGATTCCCTAAAGGGAAAAGTGAAAAAACAAGTGTAAAAAGCAGATGGCGCTAACCTGGATTCTTTAGCTATGACAAGTGGTGTATAAATAAAATGAGTGTGCCACGTTGTGGAGTCACCTATACTTTGAACTGTCACAAACACCAGATTGTGGAGTCACCTATACTTTGAACTGTCACAAACACCAGATTGTTTCAAGCCATTTCAAATATTTCCTTGGATATTCATTAACAAAAGACATTTGCGTATGATGAACTGATCAACATTTTAATTTGCTTAACAAATTTCTCTCGCAGACACTTTTAAATTGCTAGCTTGTTGTCTTACAGGAGTTTTGGTCTCGTCTTTTTAAATTCACAGATCATGCGTTTCTAGTTTTAAGTTTGCTTTTTGTCCTTGTAACACCTAAACTTTACCGAACTTTGTTAGACCACAAACACTGTCAAGTTTCATATCCACTGAGGTGTTAGACCACAAACACTGTCAAGTTTCATATCCACTGAGGTGTTGCACCGTGTGAGTAAAATAAATATGTGGTGAACAGTATCGATTTCTTAGGTCC
>BLSH010235059.1:42428-54008 GCA_018402905.1 Glandirana rugosa | reverse complement strand
GGCAGACTGTTGGCATTGGAAGTACGAAATGTCCCAGCGTCAGTGGGAGTAAACAATCCCCCATCACTGGTCTCATTGGGAGGAATTGTGCCCTATTGTTGGTGTCATTGGGAGCAACTGTGCCCCATCATCTGGGTCATTAGGAGAAATTGTGCCCTATCGTTGGTGTCACTGGTAAGAATTGTGCCCCATCCTTGGTGTCATTGGGAGGAATTGTGCTCCATCAATGGGAGGAATTGTCATTGACACAATCTTTTGTGTCATTGGGACCCATTGTTGGTGTCATTGGGAGGAACTGTGCCTCATCATTGATGTAATTCAGGGGTCTCCAAACTTTATAAACAAAGGGCAAGTTTATTGTGCTTTAGACTTTAGAGGGGGCCAGACTGTGGCCATCGGATGTGCAACATATCCCAGCTTTAGTGGGAGTGAACAATCTCCCATCATTGGTCTCAGTGGGAGGAGTTGTGCCCCATTAATGGCGTCATGAAGAGGAATTGTGCCCCATTAATGGCGTCATTAGGAGGAATAGTGCCCCATCACTGGAGTCATTAGAAGGAATTGTGCCCCATCATTGGTGTCATTGGGAAGGATTGCGCCCCTTCATTGGTGTCATTGGGAGGAATTGTGACCCATCATTGGTGTCATTGGGAGGAATTGAGCCCCGTCATTGGTGTCATTGGGAGGAATTGTGACCCATCATTAGTGTCATTGGGAGGAATTGAGCCCCGTCATTGGTGTCATTGGGAGGAATTGTGCTCCATCATTGGGAGGAATTGTCATAGACATAATCTTTTGTGTTATTGGGACCCATTTTTGGTGTCATTGGGAAGAACTGTTCCCCATCATTGATGTAATTGGCAAGTTTACTGACTTGGAGGGGGGGCATTCTGTGGCCATCAGAGGCACAAAATGTCCCAGCATCAGTGGGAGTAAACAATCCTCCACCATTGGTCTCAGTGGCAGGAACTGTGCCCCATCAATGGCGTCATTGGGAGGAACTGTGCCCCATTACTGGTGGCATTGGAAGGAATTGTGCCCCATCACTGGAGTCATTAGGCAGAATTGTGCCACATCATTGGTGTCATTGGGAGGAATTGTTGGCATCATTGGGAGGAATTGTGCCCCATCATTGGTGTCATTCAGTGGAATTGTGCCCCATCATTGGTGTCATTGGGACCCATTGTTGGTGTCATTGGGAGGAACTGTGCCCCATTATTGATGCGATTGGTAGGAATTGTGCCCTTAATTGGTGTCAATGCATAAAATAGTGCCCAAGGGTCGGATAAAAGCAAGTAAAGGGCCACATCCAGCCCTAGGGCCATAGTTTGGAGACCGCTGCTCTAGAAGCTGGAATTCACTGTAGTACACACTGCTACTCCAGTGATCTCCACTACCTTTTTGGGTCCTGTGCTGAGCAGCTGCCCTGCTGCATTGTGAACACAGGAAGTCAACCACCTGGCATGGGCACCATTTGGAGAATGCTTTGTATTTTCTCAATGAATGCAAGGCATTCTCTTATTGGATGAAGTGGATAGTGTGATGTCACCTCCCCACTTCTCCACCTCCCCTCTTCTCCACAATCAGAGAATGCTTGGAATTCATTGAGGTGATGCAAAGCAGTCTCTCAATGGGGCCAGTCCCATGTGGCAGACCCAGCAGAGAAACCAATCCAGCAGCTGACCCAGAAACTAGTGGAGATCACTGTAGTAGCAGTGCACTAGTGGTATCTATTAAAGAACTTTCCAGCTTTTAGAGCAGGGATATGCAATTAGCGGTCTTCCAGCTGTTGCAAAACTACAAGGCCCATCATGCCTCTGCCTCTGGGTGTCATGCTTGTGGCTGTCAGAGTCTTGCTATGCCTCATGGGACTTGTAGTTCTGCAACAGCTGGAGGTCGGCTAATTTCATATCCCTGTTCTAGAGGGATCCCACAGGCATGGTATACACATAGCTACATTGATCCAAGCTTGACCAATGTAACCATGCAAAAATATACCATGCCTGTGTACCGCTACCCCCAGAGGAGCCATTGAATTGTCTCTGAATTTTTCTGTGCACCAGAAGATGGCACACCTGACCTGACCAAGGACTTACCAACACACTTTGATATATCTCAAAGATTTAATAGGCCAAGCATGGCCTAACAGAAAAGATCATTAGCACGTGTACTTATACAAAGAATTAATAAGACAATAACATTACTTTGAGAGATGTTGTTAAACGCCTGCATTATTCTGACTATCAGTAATTAACAGAACTGAATTGCTTTTACTTAGCAACAGTGTATAACAATCCTCATTTTATCCCACTGGCCAGTGAATGAAAAAAAAAACAAAACATTGGCTGGCAAAGTTGGGGCCCTTGAAGAAAGCACAACAGTCCACAGCAGATAACAGATGAACGTAACCAACTTCAATACCAGGCACCCCCCTTCCTGCCCAGGCCAATTTTCAGCTTTCAGGGCTGTCGCATTTTAAATGACAGTTGCGCGGTCATGCAACCCCGTACCCATATCAAATTTTTATAATTTTGTTCCCACAAATAGAGCTTTCTTGTGGTGGTATTTGATCACCACTGGGTTTTTTATTTTTTGCTAAACATATAAAAAAAAGACAGAAAATTGTGAAAAAAAAAAGTTTTTCTGTTTCTGTTATAAAATTTTGTAAATAAGTACGTTTTCTCCTTCACTGATAACATGGCACTGATGAGGTGGCATTATTGGGCACTGATAATGAGGCACTAATATGCAGCACTGATGGACACTGATAGGCGTCACTGATGGGCTCTAATATGCAAAACTGATGGGCAGCACTGATGGGCACTGGTAGGTGGCACTGATGGGTGGCAATAATGGGCACTGATAGATGGCACTGATAGGCAGCACTGATGAGGAGGCACTGGCAGGCATTACTGACTGGCATCTCAAATGGGCACGTATTAGGAACCTCTAATGGGCACTGATTTTCATCCCTGGTGGTCATGGGTGGGCATCCCTGGTGGGCACGGGTAGGAATCCCTCGTGGGCACGGGCAGGCATCCCAGTGGGGTCAAATGGGCATCCTTGGTGGGTCTGCACTGATAATCAATGCGCTGATTATAAGCGCAGACCCCTCCCTGTTAGGAGAGCAGCCGATTGGCTCTCCTCTATCCTCGCTTTATCAGCACGAATGGAGGAAATCCAATTACCGGCACTTCCTGGTTACAATGTGACCAGCTGTGATTGGGCACAGCTGATCACGTGGTAAAGAGCGTACATCATAGGCTCTTTACCGGGATCAGAGATGCGGTGTGTCAGAGCGACACACCGCACCACCGATTGCCGCTCGTCCAGTCAGGATAATTTAACCAATTTGTGGCAGTCATATTGCTATATGGTGGACGGGAAGTGGTTAACAACATTAGTCTATTACCAGAACCAGGGCTCCCTCTTCTGGATCTCCAGCCACGTGCTCTGAATCAGTTTAGGGTCTCAGACAGAAATAGGAGTTGCTGTGATTTCTCTCTTTTAATCCTGCTCAGACAGTCTTTTTCTTCCTTACAAGCTTAGGGACTGCTCTGTCATCAATGACAAGACATTGTCAATGGTGCCATCTCCATAA
This sequence comes from Glandirana rugosa, assembly GCA_018402905.1. Lineage (NCBI taxonomy): Eukaryota > Metazoa > Chordata > Amphibia > Anura > Ranidae > Glandirana > Glandirana rugosa. The sequence goes on along the minus strand of BLSH010235059.1, from coordinate 50,407 downwards.
ACATTCTGTAGCCTTCTGTGGATGTTGGAAAGCCTGCACCTCTCCTTCGTCAAGAACTCAATGACGGCATGTTGCTTCTGCATGGAATCCATTATTTACCTGTGATGGAAAAGAAGAAGAAAAAGAAGAAGAAGAGTTACTATAGAGAAAGAGTTACTCTACCAACATGTGACACTTGAATGACCTGTTTAAGTTAAAAAAAAAAAAAGTTATGTCCCCATTTGCATTACTTTCGGTAATATTGTATAACAGATTACTCTGAACTACTTTACTTAAATTACTGCTAATTAAAAAAATATACACATACAAAAACTGACAAGCAGTTCATTTTACTTTGTACCTACCAAGACGCGGTGACCCTGAATTTTATATTTATTGTAGGTCAGATCATCCTTCTGATGCCTCATTAAGCATTATTACTGAATAGCTGAACTGAGCTGTAGACAATACTATAGTTTTCTGATGCTGAATATTTATCACTTATTGTAAATGAGGTCAGGATCTTTCTAATGTTTGTTAGGCAATTTATTTTTCCTACAATATAATTCTTCCCCAAAATTAAGTTTTATATAATTCCTAAAGGGTTAATGCTTTCTTATGTCTTTTAAGGCTCTCTTGGTCAGAACTCTCCACCATCATTCCTGACTCTGTGGTTTCCCAACCTAGATATTCCCACTTCCAACTAACTCCTACTGTTGCATCCTTTGTATTATTAACAAAAATATCTAGAAAAATGCAACAGAAACAGTGGGGTGCCCCAGTAATGGCCACTGACGAGGCAACTTTCCATAGAGATCTCACTTGAAGCCCAAGTTTAAGAAACTATAACATTATTACTTGGAGTGGGGCTGCACCAACGCTGCAAGGGTTAATTGCTTGTTTTGTCTAGGGGAGAAGAAAAATGCCTTTACTTTTCTGATACTCCACTTCTCCAGTAGATGGCGCTCCCTTTCAGTGTCCTCAAGTCCAATGCAGGTTCCTTAGTGCCCTCAAGTCCAATGCAGGCCTGTCAGTGCCCTCAAGTCCAATGAAGGTTTTGATGACATCAATACCTATTAGACTGGTGGAGTGTAGCGGAATAGAGGCTGTGAGAACCGGTTTAGCGGCACAGAGGAGCAGAGAATAGGGTAACCAAATCTGCTATCCTGTTCCCTAGACCTAAACAAGCAATTGACCCTTGATTTGTGGGCACAGCCCCACTGCAAAGCATTATAGTTTCCCAGAATCGGGACAAATACTGTAGCTGATGAATTTTAACAAATAGAGTCCAGCGCTGTCTTCACCAATGATGATTCTTTGTTGGACTACAGATCCCTGATGCCGCCATCTTTGATGTGGGAACCAGCTGTGACTTCCTGATGTCTCACAACCAGCTTCCCACAACACATGTGTAAGATCAAGCTGCACTGTCAGACTGGTCCTCATAGAATATGTTGAAGAAGATTGTGGTCGAGGGTAGGCAGGCCAACTTGACGTAATTGTCCTTGTTAGGAACTGCTATGGTAACCCCCAGCTATCATCTCCCAGTCAGTCTGTCTTAAGGCTCGGACGTCCGGGAGAGAACTGCAGAAGTGAGAGCGGGTACCTGTCGAAAAAACAAAACACCAATTTTGTTAGAGGAGGGATGGGGGAAAGAGGAGGATGAGCAGAACTTTCATTTTTAAGTGAAGGTCCGCTTTAAGCTGGCTATACCTTTCTATAATCATATCATGATTGTAGAATGTGCTGGAGGATTACCAAAAATATTTTATGGGAAAGCCACCTAAACTATCTATTCAATTTGCCGTCAGTGGAGCAGGACCTTGAACTATATGTTGTTAGATGCAAAGGACAACTCAACAGTCACCCAAAAAAATATGAAGTTAATATCAGTTTGACATGGGACATGCTCAACTGGCATCGGTAAACCATTCGCAAGACAGGGACACCTAGGAACAGTCCAAGCAGGTTTGTCCTGCACCTTTTTTTTAGTAAGACAGCAAACACAGTTTCAATGCAGGAGGACTTTGTACAGCAAGTCCAACAGAGGTGGCCATTTTTTTGGGGGGGGGGCTTCAAACAGTGCGCACCCACAGCCAACCCCCCTCCCCCCTCTTGGTTGGTTGGTCAGGTCACCCGCACTCCCCCCCCCCCAGTCCGGTCTGACAGTAGGTCGGGTCATCCACATGAGCATGGCACTTACTGCATCTCTATAGCGCGGGCAGTGCTTCCCTCCAGGGCGATGGGCGGCGGCTTCCGCCATGCATTTCCTCCCTCCTCCTCCTAGGCCAATTGGAATGCTTCTCCTTTTGGCCAATTGGTAAACGGTACCTTCCTGATTGGCTGTGAGGATAATCAGTGTGACAATAGCGAATGTTCATTCCCTGTTGTCAAACACCTGGGTGGGCTCACTGCGCCCAGAGCCCACCCTTTTTTGAAGCCTATAAGAGCCTCTGGCTCTAATCACAAGCTTAAAAAAAAAAATCCCAATTGGAATCCATGTGTTCCGCACCCCACATGTAGATTAGGGGGCTGGACACATGTATGGGGGGCGGCGTCCATGTGCCCTACAGTACGGGCCACCACTGAAGTCCAATGCAAAAAACAAAACATATGGATGTCCAAGCCTCTAGCTAAACTCAGGTTTGGTCCTGACCAACAGGGTTCCTCCTTAATAGGTTCCCTAAAACAAACAGGCAGCACATGTAACATTTAAAAATTCTATGCCAACACTGTACCAAGTGAGAATCAAAATAAGAACCCGAGTGGTGCACGGCAAGGATGCTAACCAGGTACCCAAATTTAGGGTCAAACCTCTAGAGCAGCCTTTCTCAATCTTTTCAACACCAAGGAACCCTTGAAATAATTCTCTGGTCTCGGGAACCCCTAATAAAAATCTGCAACTCATGATACATTAGTGTGATGGTCAATGAGAAGAAAGCTCCTTACACTTGTGGTCATTGGGAAGCATTTCCCCCTTACAGATAGCTAAAAAGATCAATGATGTAATTGGGAATTTATCTGAGAGGTAGAAATTGACCATTGCTCAAGGAACCCCTAGCAACCTCTGGAGGAACCCTGGTTGAGAAACCCTGCTATAGAGATTTTCATGCCAATCACAAGGTTGAGTGTTACAAGCCTGGAGATGGTTTCTGATGGACTCTGCTCCCAGTAAGTTACATGCTATATAGAAACATAAATTCCAATTCTATGAATTCCCAATATCTTTTTAAAGTAGATCTAAGCCATATCTGGGTGCCATTTAGTTTGTTCATTGAACTCTATTATAAACAACTGATAATTTATTCATCTTTTTTGATCTAAGTGTTTTTGATCTCCCCCAGCCCTGTCAGCCACTTCCTTCCAACATGCACAAAATTTCTCTGGGCCGGTTTCCTGATTGGGAGAAAGGTGGACCATGCCTGTGCAATGTGTGTTGGTGCAGAAATGGCAGACTGTGGGTAACCTAGTAGAGACTGGTGTGTCACTGGTGTAGCCCTGTGCTCCCTTGAGAGTGGCTGAAAGTTGTGGTCCACCTGCCCGCTGCCCTCAATCATACGAATTCCACACACCCAAAATAAATGAACAGGCCGGTACTTTGTTTTTGTTGTTTTATTTAGGGTTTTGAACTTGGATAGGGATTAGGGATGACTGTGGGATGCCCAGTAATTGAGCATGAAACACGCTATTTACACCACCAGTATATACTCTTCTTCTCCTCCAGCACACTACTTGCTGACCATTACACCTGTCCTCCTGGTTCGAAGGGAAATTTATCAGACCTCCATGACACTTCTTCTTCACCATGACTAGCACATGGTGAGGCCTGCTGCAGCAGCGGGTAAGGCCTCAGAACCACCCTTTGTGGGTGAGGGTTGTAGGTTTCTCTCACTAAAACCAGACAACCTCTCTTGTGTAGCAAAGTACGTTGGTGCTAGCCGGGCCTTTGGATGAACTACTAATCCCAGCCCATCCATCCTCCATACCCATCTGGTCTGTCCGGCCACCACTCACCGACTTTATAGTGAATTCCTTTAAAGAGTCTCCTTCCATGTAGACTTTAACTGCTCTCCTGCTTCCCCTGTGTCTCTCCAGGAGCTGACTCCTGCTCCTGGCTGCACCCAAGCTCAAGGCCTCAGGCTCACCCCCCCCCCCCAGAAGGGGTATCCCCTCTCGAGCGAGGCTGCACAGCAGCTCCTGACTACATCCTCACTCTTCCACCCGAACTCTCCTGCCACCTGCTGGCCAATAGCTGTATTTAAGGAGGCCTGCCCCCCAGCCAATCCAGCCGCTAGATTGGTCAGGGCTCCTTGTCATAAATCAGGAAGGGACACCTCCTCATCCATCCCACTTCTAGAGCTTTCCCAGCTCAAGGGAAGGAAATCTCCAAGGAGTGTATCTTCCCCCCATCTCCAGCCCCACCCCTGAGCCACTCCCAGCCCAGATAAAAACATTCAGGCCTACACCTACAGTCAGGCCGGACTAGATTTTTCCTTTCCTACCAAAAATCTACAAAAGTAAAAGCACCTACACTATGGGGGCGCTACACTGGTAAGCAGACAGCAGGTGAATGGCAGACTGGCAGATAGTCGGGTAGAGGTTGGCAGGCACAGGTTCTGTGTGAAGAGTTCATAAGCAGAGTCAGACAGGCTGGTTTGGTGACTTGATAGGCAGATCAGATGTAGGCAGAAGACAGAAGAGTAGTCAGGGTCCATGCCAAGGTCAATAACGGTGAAGTGGATCAGCAAAGGAGCAGGCAGAAATGTAATCCGGAGACAAGTAAGGGGTTGGCGCAGGCAGAGTTCCAACATAGTCAGAGGCAGATCAGGTCATCAGCAGAAGGTCAGGCACAGGAATGGGCAGCAGGTTACACAGGAAGCTTTATAGACCAAATAGCAAGGATCCAGCGCATTGGTCCAGTTCAAATAGCCCGCTTGGGGCCCGTATTAGATGAGGGCATGCTCATGTGCACCTGACCATGAATGCATGCTCACACACTCATATGTGCACCTGTGCATACTCGTGCACAATTATAGCTCAGTGTAGTTCTGTGCTTTTGGTGGTGGGGCAAAGAGCCGGTGCCTCCCTCCCGCTTGGTACCCTGTATGTAGATTTGTGGGCCAGATGCATGGATGGGGGGGCACTCGTGCACCCCTAATGGATGGGCCGCCACTGGCATATGCGCCTTAGTATATTATGCTTTTCGTGACAGTAAGTGCAATGTGCGAGCCACAAGAGAAGCATGGTCAAAACCATGACCATACTTCCCTTCGAAGCTGAATGATGCCCAGCATCACTCAACCAGGATTAAACTGAGTGCAAACGGTCATGAACCAGCCCCCTCGGGGACCATCACCATGGTGCTCTGCATGCAGTCTGTAATGGTGCAGAGAGCAGCATTGGCATCATAACATCAGCACTGTTCTCTTCATCATTGAGGACCACCCAACCTGGAGAACAGTGCCAACCCAGAGTCTCTAATTGGCTTCAAAAAAGGGAGGGCTCTGTGCCCAGAGCCCACCCACTTGTGTGACAATAGCAAAGCAAAATTCGCTCTTGTCTTCCTGATTCTCCTCCCGTCCAATCAGGAAGCAGTTCCTGAGACTCCATTGGCCAGGGAGTCTTAGGACTCCGAGCCAATCGGATCTCAGTCAGGACCCACTTCCTGTTTGGCCTGGAGGAGACGCGATGGCCCTGGAGCGAAGATCTGCAGCCCGGATCCATGTCTGCCTGATCTCCCTAAGGAGGCCTCTGATAGCCGCCGCATTCCCGCAGGGGGGGTCACTACATTCCTGTCCATATCCCGTGGGGGCTTGGTGTTGTTTTGCAGCCCCCCCCCCAAAATTTGAGCACCAGTACCAGCCACCACAGTGCCATCCTGAAGACTTTATAAATATGCATAGCATTAAATACTTGCATGAGGCTCCAAGAGGGAGGGGGAGCATGGAGCCTGGCGTTGGGCTTAAATGGCACTATAATATAGAAATTAATTTTCAGAAGAATTGTAACTACATGTGAGAGGCAAATTATTATAAAGTGCTTCTAATCCCACTTTGTGGACTTGGAGGGAGCAAATTAAGAAGGGTGTCTGGAGTCATCTTTGCCAATGGAGCTCAGTCACTCTGCTTGCACTGCTGCCAAGTTGCCATTTCCATAAAAGAACAATAAATCATGTAAAAGAAATTTTAAAAAAATTATCACCACTGTTTTCTATACAACATGCTGATACTTCTAGGTTGCAACAGTTTGGTTCTTAAATTAAAGCTTGGTGACAGAATATTATATGCAGTCTTATCTAACAAAAGCCATAGTCACCATGCACTTTACCAAACATAAAAAGCATCTGAAATGCACATGGATTATGGGGTTATGTATCACGATTACGGTTGCAATTAAAAAATATTATCGTGTGGATTGTGACTTGGAAGCCATTGATGACGAAGTTTCTTTGATGGACGTTGAGTGCAAACAATGTCTATATGCATCTCTGGAGTTATTTCCATCAAAGAGGATCAACTGTTCCAGAATTTTACGAGGGGATGGAGATGCCATACAGACAGCAGCCCTTGATAGATTATTGGTGGCCAATAGGCATATTCCTTTTACAGAAGATCAATATATAAACTTAACCACAGACTGTGTGACATATAAGAAGATTCGTAAATTTATCACATTTTCACTGAGTCGAGAAGAAAAAGCATTCCCCATTGCTTATTCCATGGTGATCCATGAGAAAATTGAGATGTTCGAGAGGCTTTTGAGAGCCATTTACACCCCTCATAATATTTATTGTGTCCATGTGGATGAAAAATCCCCAGAGAAGTTCAAAACAGCAGTGAAAGCCATAACTTCTTGTTTTGATAACATCTTTGTGGCATCCAAATTGGAAAAGGTGGTCTATGCTTCTTGGTCAAGAGTCCAAGCTGATCTCAACTGCATGGAGGACCTGCTGAGAAGCCACGTTCAGTGGAAGTACCTTCTAAATACCTGCAGAACTGACTTTCCCATTAAGACCAATGCCGAGATTGTGAAATCTCTTCAATTTTTACAGGGCAAGAACAGCATGGAGTCTGAACCAACTCCTCCTTCTAAGAAGAACCGGTGGTTATTCCAATATAGGGTTGACCTTCATATATCAAAAACTGAACTAAGAAAAGAGCCACCACCTGACAACATTACAATGTTCTCTGGGAATGCTTACAATGTCATGACTAAAGACTTTGTAGGAACGGTCCTTACTGATCCCAAGGTGAGGAGGTTGATCGAATGGGAAAAAGACACTTACAGTCCGGATGAACACCTTTGGGCGACGTTGCATCGCATGCATGGAATTCCTGGTTCTGTACCGAGTCATCGAAAATATGATACTTCTGACCTACAAGCTATAGCCAGGCTGGTAAAATGGGATTCTGAGGGGGATATGAGCAAGGGGGCAGCCTATGAGCGCTGTAATGGCATTTATAGACGGGGAATCTGTGTTTTTGGAACTGGGGACTTACCATGGATGATACAGCAACATCATCTGCTTGCCAACAAGTTTGATCCCTTGGTGGACAATAATGCAATCCAATGTCTGGAAGAGTACTTGAGACACAAAACTCTTTATGGCACAGACCTATAGAAAGAAAAAAAAAAATTATATATATATACAGGGCTTTTTTTCAGCGGGAATGCAGTTCCGGCACCTCCAGCACTGACTGTATGTAATAGCAAGTGGTGCTGAGGTGTGCTGCAGGGTCTGTTGATGCTGGCTGCTGGGGGATCTATTCTAGCTGGCGGGGATCTATTTTTGCAGGTGGGGGCTGTTGTTGCTGGTGGGGGACCTATTGTTGCTGGGGGTGGGTCTTATATTGATGGAAGGTCAGTTATTGCTGGGAGAGAGCATCTATTGTTGAGGGTGGGGTTTATTGTTGCTGGCTGCTGTAGAGATAGATCTGTTGTTGTTGCCAGGGGTCTATTGTTGCTGGGGGATTTACTGTTGCTGCGGGGGAGGGGGATAT
>BLSH010235059.1:0-11788 GCA_018402905.1 Glandirana rugosa | reverse complement strand
CGACAAGCATCCACGAGGTCGTGCTTTTAGAACCATGGGACGGTCTTGTTAGGTAGGAACTCGACGTCTCTACAAGGGCCCTCCCCCAGACTGGGGTCCCTCCGAACGGCCTAGGCGCTGTCGTGTAGAAGGACATTGTTATCCTTCAAAGGACCTCCATCATACCACAGTCCTCTACAACTTTGAAGGCCATATAACTTGTACGCACTCTCAGTCCAAATCACAAGAAGCTGGGCCCGGACATTCATTATACTTTCCATTTAGCCCGCTTCTTATCGCGGGTAGACCGAACCGCCCCAAAGTCAGAGAAGCGTTAAGAGGAGAATTGCGAAGAGACTGAAACCCCGCCAAGCCAGATGGGCGCTATTCTTCGCCCGATTTACCTTTCATATTACTTACAGGCCCGGGTCGAAGAACACTAAACCTGACTCTCACGCATGTTCAATATACCGGAAGTTTCAACATCTCCTGACACCATACTACCTCCAGGAAACTTCCTATTGTTACAGGAAGATGTGCTGTCGCGGATCCGGCAAGCCTCCCTGGGGTCAGACCCCCTCCCGGGAACATCTCTGCAGCTCAAGGATGGATTGTTCTGGCAGGGTACCAAGATTTTCGTGCTGGAGCACCTACGAACAGCAGTTTTGAACCTCTGCCATGACCACCACCTCGCTGGGCACTACGGGACATGCAAGACCTTGGAACTAGTGCAGCGCACATTCTGGTGGCCCCGAGTGGGAGAGGACTGTAAGGCTTATGTGGGATCATGCACTACCTGCAGCCGGTGTAAGGGGAGTAAGACTCGGGCATGGGGCCTTCTTAAACCTTTACCTGTTCCGGAGAGGCCCTGGAGCCACATATCCATGGATTTCATTGTGGAGTTACCCCCTTCCGAAGGCTGCTCGACCATCTTTGTGGTAGTGGATAGACTCTCCAAGATGGCCCACTTCCTGCCTATGAAAGGCACACCTTCGGCCGCAGAGACGGCCAAAATATTCATTAAGGAGATTGTCCGGTTACATGGAATTCCAAGGGATGTGGTGTCCGATCGTGGCGTGCAATTCACGTCCAGGTTCTGGAGGTCTTTGTGCAAATCCCTGAAGATCAGCCAATCCCTGTCCTCAGCATATCACCCCCAAACGAACGGCCAGACGGAGCGTACCAAGCAGACTTTAGAACAGTACTTACGCTGCTTCTCGTCGTTTTCCCAGGACGACTGGGTTATGCTCCTACCGCTGGCGGAGTTCGCATACAACAACTCAGTCCACTCGGCCACCCAGCAATCACCCTTCTTTGCCAATTACGGCTACCATCCCGCCTTCTTGTCCAACGCCTGCCCAGAAAACCCAGTGCCAGCTGTGTCCGACTTATTGAACTTTTTCGCCTCCAATAATAAACTCCTGCAGGAGACAATGGCGCGAACACAGGCAACCAATAAGGAAACGTATGACAAGAAAAGGTGTGGCGAACTAAACCTGGAGCCAGGAAATCAGGTATGGCTATCCACCCTCAACTTAAGATTGGCATGTCCATCCAGGAAACTCGGTCCTAAATTTATTGGGCCCTTCCCCATCAAACGAAAAATCAACGAGGTAGCCTATGAAATGGAACTGCCTGAGTCACTCCACATCCACCCGGTCTTCCACGTGTCGTTGTTAAAGCCTAAGGTCCACGACCCTTTCTCTGAGCGGCTGACAGGTCCACCGGCACCAGTAGTGGTTGATGGAATGGAGGAATTCGAGGTGGAATCCATTTTGGATTGCAGGAGGAGAGGTGACACCATCCAGTACCTAGTTAAGTGGAGAGGCTATGGGCCCGAAGAGAGTTCATGGGAGCCCAAAAACCATATCCATGCTAAAGAGCTCATCAAACGATTCTGGAGAAGGCACCCAGACTTAAGGGCCCGGCTGGGCATCCGGAGGCTGCCCCTTGGGGGGGGGGGCAATGTTAGGAAAAGACTGTGCTAAGGGTTAATGCATTTGGTTGTGCTTTCCTCTATCTCCTGGAGCAGCAGCTCTATTTAAACTTCCTGCTTCCTGTAGCAAATGCTGTCCGTTCTATAGCGTTCCAGTGTGTTCCCGTGACCTGTTTGCTAAAGACTTCCTGTATCTGTGACCCGGCTTGCCCGACCTTGATTGAACTCTGCCTGTACCGACCCTCTGCCTGTTTACGACCACGCTTCTGCCTGAACCCCCTTGTACCGCACCAGCCAGCCTGTTAACGACCCTGCCTGCACCAGACGACCCGTTTGCCTGCTCCCTTGTACCGCACCAGCCAGCCTGTTAACGACCCTGCCTGCACCTGACGACCCGTTTGCCTGCTCCCTTGCACCGCACCTGCCAGCCTGTTAACGACTCGGCCTGCATCACCACTCTTCTGTCTGCACGAGCTCCTGGAGGATCCTCACAACACCACCGGCATCCGCACCAGCCCTCGTGCCCCCTTGTGCTCCGGAATCTCCTGTCTGCTCTACCAGGGGTTCCCGAACCAGGGTCGTAAGAGAGGTTGCCCTCTGCACAATCAGACTCCATCACCAGGTACGTGACAGCGGCAACAAGAAATGGTGGAACACAGCAGTCAGTATTGCGGGCGAAGTGGATGTAGAAGGTCGGGGGTAAGGCACACTGTCACAGGCACTTACGTCATGCTGGTATGACCAGGCTGTGCTGAGTTCCCGGCAGACAGATCATAGACACAATGGGAGCGGGCGGTGTCTGTAGTCCCGCCCACCGTGCCCGACTGTCTCTACACTCTGTACTTCCTGCCTTGGGCTTTGGAGGAGAATGGAGCGGAGAACCCGCAAGGTAGCTGTGCTGCTAAGGAGCTAAACCTAGGGTTGCCACATCATCCCTTTAATCCAGGACACATACTAATTATACAGGTTCTGTGGCTGATTAAGGTGGTAATTAAACTCACTTGGTGCCTCATCTGCATTAAATTAGCCTCAGAAGAACCTGTGAAATTCATATGTGTCCTGGATTAAAGGGATGATGTGGCAACCCTAGCTGAACCTCCCTCTTTCCTTTTAAGCTTGATTGCTGCCTGAGAGACGGTCATCACAGACCACTTACCACCACTGCTGTGCTGCCATTGAGGTAAGTGAGTCTGCGGCAACTGGCAAAATTATTCACTAATCACTGGATTCGTGGGTTACCATTTTCCAATGCTTGGTTGATACTGACAGTCCAGTCTGGCTCTGTCAGCTATGTTGTGGTGCTGCTGACTGCAGAGCCAAAGGGCTGAGAGGTTACCAGGCACAACAACATTGCTGCCAGAGCCAGTCTGCACTGTTTGCTGCCCTCTGTGCCCTGGCCCTATTTTAATTGTGTTGAAAAGGCTATAATAAGCCCCGGTTCACACTAGGATGTGGTGCAGAAAACCTGCAACGCATCTCCCGCAGAAGACTGTCTTTAATGCGGGGCAAAAGGGGCAGCTGCCCTGGGCCCAGCCCTAGTCATTGTTGTGGGGCACAAAGCATCTGCCCCTTGCACCTGCACTGCCCATAAAAAAGATGGTGGCCAAATACTACTGGGGTGCAGTTGGACTACAGCTGTGCGGCTTGGTTCCCGGCTTGGTGCTCCGTCATCTCATCCAATTCCCAACCAACTGCTGCCTTACCTGCGTCACGTGACCTTCACATCCCCCTAACAGCCAATCACTCCACCCCCTAACAACCAGACCTGTGATCAGTGGGGAGGAGAGGTAGGGATGGCTCCTCCCTCCTCTGTACAGTCCATGCTGAAAGTCTGGGACCGGTCCTCATTGTTGGTGTCACACAGTAAGTAAATGACATGTGTGGGGTGTGGGGACACTGACAGCACCTGTTATGGTGATCAGGAAGAACCATTGTGAGTGTTCAGCAGACAATGTACAGTGATAGGAGATCAGACAGTACATGGATGGTCTCTGACCATCTCCTGTAGTAAAACTGCAGTCTCTGACCATCTCCCCCAGTGTGTCTGCAGTCTCTGACCATCTCCTGTATTACGCCTGCAGTCTCTAACCATCTCCTGTAGTACGTCTGCAGTCTCTGACCATCTCTTAAACACCTGCAGTCTCTGACCATCTCCTGTAGTACGTCTGCAGTCTCTGACCATCTGATGTAGTTAGTAGGCCTGCAGTCTTTGTCCATCTCTTGTATGCCTGCAGTCTCTGACCATCTCGTGTAGTACACCTACAGTCTCTGACCCTCTCCTGTACTATGTTTGCAGTCTCTGACCATCTCCTGTACTATGTCTGCAGTCTCTGACCATCTCCTGTACTATGTCTGTAATCTCTGACCATCACCTGTAGTATGCCTGCAGTCTCTTACGATCTCTTGTATGCCTGCAGTCTCTGATCATCTCCTGTAGTACGTCTGCAGTATCTGGCCATCTCATGTACTATGTCTACAGTCTCTGACCATCTCCTGTACTATGTCTGCAATCTCTGACCATCTCCTGTAGTACGCCTGCAGCCTCTGATCATCTCCTGTAGTACATCTGAAGCCTCTGATCATCTCCTGTAGTACATCTGAAGTCTCTGACCATCTCCTGTAGTATGTCTGAAGTCTCTGACCATCTCTTGTATGCCTGAAGTATTTGAAAATCTCACCTAGTATGGCTGGCAGTAAATGATATGCACAACCCTTTGGTGTGCCAGGGGTTGCAGTTGAGGCCCTGAAAACCTCATCGGTTGACCATCACTGAGATGCAGTCTCAAACCAAGCTATACATCCACACAATAAATGGAGTGTATGAGAGTCAGAACAAGCTGTTCTGGTTTAAAGTAGACCTTTTACCATGAAGGCCTCTTTCACACACACTGCAGTCTCTACTTTCATAGCTGTGTGTGCTCTGCTCATTGCTAATAACACATTTTAATAGTTCTCTGTCTATTGGTGAGTCCCCCACCTCCCCGGTCCATGGTGTGCAGGCAGTGAGGAGATGATGTGCTGTAACCTCTAGCAATCATTCAGTAAAAATTAATAATGTGCTGTAACCTCCGGCAACCAACCAGTGAGTAGTAATGATGTGCTGTAACTTCCAGCAACCAATCAGTGAGCGGTAATGATGTGCTGTAATCTCAAGCAACAAATCAGTGAGCATTAATGATGTGCTGTAACTTCCAGCAACCAATCAGTGAGCGGTAATGATGTGCTGTAACTTCCAGCAACCAATCAGTGAGCGGTAATGATGTGCTGTAACCTCCAGCAACCAATCAGTGAGCGGTAATGATGTGCTGTAACCTCCAGCAACCAATCAATGAGCAGTCATGATGTGAATGCGGGGGGGGCAAAGAAGAAATGTTTGCCCAGGGTCCAATCAATATTAAAGGGGGCCCTGCACCACATTCAAATTGCACTGCCCTTGCAATCTACAGCGGGTGTCAGTGAAATCTTAACGACAACCCAAATGCAGTGTGTTTGCTTGCCCCCGATCCGATGATACAAAATGACCATGTGATCCGGTTTCAATGCGTTCCTAAAATTAGTGCACGCACGACTTTGGTGTAATGCAGTGCAATCGAAGCCCATTTTTTTATATTTTACTAGTAATTTTAGCGGTACTGTGATATTGCGGCGGACATGTCAGACCATTTTGACACTTTTTTGGGACCATTGGCATTTATACAGCGATCAGTGCTATAAAAATGCACTGATTACTGTGTAAATGCCACTGGCAGTGAAGGGGTTAACCTGGAGGGGGCGCTCTAAGGGTTAACTGTGTTCCCTCAGTGTGTTCTAACTGTATGGGGGCTGGGCTGGCAGGGGGAGGGGAGTGATCACGGCTCTCATATACAGGAAGCCTGTGATCACATCCCTTCCCCCTCTGTCAGAACGGAGATCCATGCTTACTTACACTGACCCCTGTTCTGTCACTGCGGGGGGTCGTGGGTAGCTGGCGGAGATCGAGTCCCCCCCCCCCGGAACACAGTGAGTGTGCGATACACAATACTAGTTTGCAGTATGAGCCAGATTGACGGCGGGCGGTTGGCAAGTGGTTAAAGTGTTGCAGTGCCGTATAGCAAAAAATGGCCTGGTCATGAAGGGGGGTAAATCTTCCGGAGGTCAAGTGGTTAAAAAACGTACACACACACAAACTGAAAGCCGTTCATTTTCCTTTATACCTACCAGGACGCGGTGACCCTGAGCATTGTATTTATTGTAGGTCATATAATTCTTCTGATGGCTCATTAAGCATTATTATGAATAGCTGACCTGAGCTGTAGACAATATTATAGATGTCTGACGCTGAATATTTATCACTTATTGTAAATGAGGTTTGGATCATTCTGTTGTTCCTTGGCAATTTACTTTCCTAAAAGTACATAAATGTCAGAAAGTTTTTTTTTTAATACCAGATTTTACCTGCGGCAACCACTTTAACCGCCTCCTTACTGGGCACTTAAACCCCCCTCCTGCCCAGACCAATTTTAGGCTTTCAGCGCTGTCGTATTTTGAATGACAATTGCACGGTCGTGCGACGTTGTACCCAAACAAAGTTTTTATCATTTTTTCCCCACAAACAGAGCTTTCTTTTGGTGGTATTTGATCACCTCTGAGATTTTTATTTTTTGCGCTATAAACAAAGAGCGATGATTTAAAAAAAAAAAACAATATTTTTTTACTTTTTAGCTATAATAAATATCCCAAAAAAAAAATGATTCATGAATTTTAGCCGATATATATTCTTCTACATATTTTTGGTAAAAAAAAAAATCACAATCGGCGTATTTTGATTGGTTTGCGCAAAAGTAATCGCATCTACAAACTGTGGGAATTGATTTATGGCGTTTTTACTATTTTTTTTACTAGTAATGGCGGTGATCTGCGATTTTTATTGGGACTGGGATATTACAGCGGGCATGTTGGACATTTTTGACACATTTTTGGGACCAATGACATTTAATACAGAGATCAGAAATTTAAATGTCCACTGATTACTGTATAAATGTCACTGGCAGGGAAGGGGTTAACCTGCAGGGGGCAGTAAAGGGGTTAACAGTGTTCCCTGGGCGTGTTCTAACTGTGAGGGGGCGGGGCTGGTCAGGACATAACAGATCTAACTGATCCCAGTGACAGGGATCAGTAGATCTGTCATGTCCCGTTCACAGAACGTTCTGCAGCTGCTACAAATGATCGGCGGGTCTTGGGCGGACACCGAGTCTGCCCGACCCGCGGGCACGCCCATGCAGCGTGTGGCGGCTGTGAGAGCATGCCCCCCCAGGCTGCGAGTGTGCGCGGGCAGCTTGCACAAAGGAGGACATCCATCGACGTCCTCCGGGTATTTCAGAGCTGCGATGTAGTCGTCTTTTGGCTATAGCGCGGATCTGAACTGGTTAACCTACAGGTAAACCTAGAATAAGGCTTACCTGTGGGTGCCCTGCATATCTCCCAAACCTGCACGGTTCAGGAGATATGCAGTGTACTGCGATGTGCCAACGTCATTTCGGCACATGCACATTGAAGAAGCGGCCTCTGTGCCGTTTCTCCACTGACCCTGTGCTGTGACTGGCGGCTCCTGCGCGCATGCGCGGGAGTGATGTCACGCGACTCCGGCCAGTCACAGAGCCGGAGATCGCGGTCCCAGAAGGAAAAGGGACAGAAGATGGACGCAGCCAGCACAGGGGACAGCGACGGACGTCGTAGGCTTTGTTTCCAGGTAAGTGGCACATAATGGGCTACTATGCGATGCATAGTAGCCCATTATTCTTCTACTTTACAGGGTTATATTGAAACCCAATCTGGGTTTACTTCCTATTTAACCACTTCCCGACCGCGCCATAGCCGAATGACGGCTACAGCGCGGCCCTAAAATGCCGGGAGGCCGTCAATAGACGTCCTCCCATTCGGCTCACGCTGGGTGCGCTCCCGTGGGCGCCCGCGTGTCCGGCGGACCCGATGTCCGCCGGAGACCTGTGATCTCCTTACAGAGAGGAGGAACGGGGAACCGCCAAAGTAAACACGGTGGTTCCCCGTTCTGTGAGGGGGGGCATGCCAGATCTACTGATCCCTGTCACTGGGATCAGTTAGATCTGTCATGCCCCTGCCAACCCCACCCCCCCACAGTTAGAACACACCCAGGGAACACTTTTAACCCCTTCACTGCCCCCTGCAGGTTAACCCCTTCACTGCCAATGACATTTACACAGTAATCAGCGGACATTTAAATTTCTGATCGCTGTATAAATGTCATTGGTCCCAAAAAAGTGTCAAAAACGTCCAACATGTCCGTCCCAATATCGCAGTCCCGATAAAAATCGCAGATCGCTGCCATTACTAGTAAAAAAAAAATAAAAAATAATAAAAACGCCATAAATCAATGTCCATGGTTTGTAGTCGCTATAACTTTTGCGCAACCCAATCAATAAACGCCGATTGCAATTTTTTTTTACCAAAAATATGTAGAAGAATATACATCGGCCTAAACTGATGAATACATTTGTTTTTTTTATTTTTGGATATTTATTATAGCAAAAAGTAAAAAATATTGTTCTTTTTTCAAATTTGTCGCTCTTTTTTTTTGTTTATAGCGGTGATCAGAAATGACGCAGAGGGGATCAAATACCACCAAAAGAAAGCTCTATTTGTGGGGAAAAAAAGGACGCCAATTTTGTTTGGGTACAATGTCACACGACTGCCCAGTAAGGAAGTGGTTAAGCCCCAAAAAGCATACATAGTGATATCATCTTATAACAATTATATACATGGGCATTGTAAAGAAAATAACAGATAAAGATCATGAAGTAACAAATTATATGAACACTCAATCTGAGAATAATGAGTCATAATGGGCTATGAGTTTCTGCTTGGTGGCATTGACTGATAAATAATGTACATCAATAACACGAGATTCCAAGATTCACTTCTATGCAATTTTTAGTGTGGTTTTCAGTTTGCAGAAACCCACTACAGTCCATTGGACATTGTTTCCTATGGTAGACGCTCACATCTATGTGTTTTGCAGCCAGTGCATTTTTGGAAAGGGTCGGGGACTTTTTATCCCCTGTATTGCGTGTAATAGACTTCAATGGAATTGCATCAGAAACGCAAGTGTCGTGTTTGCGATGCGGCATTTGATGTGTTTTGCGCCACAGGGGGAGGGCTTTCCGGGTGACAGATGGCTATATAAGAGGAAGACAGCCTTAGAAGAAGAGCGTCCTTTGTTTTCTGTTTGCTCTGGGAGAAGACAGCACGGAGCGCAAACCATTGTGGGTCAGCCCCCTAAGGGGGCATCAGGATGGTGCCATACATTACACCGTGGTTTGGCACCAATATGTAATGGTGCAGGGAGCGGCATTGGTGTCATAACATTAGCACTGTTGTCTTTCTCGCTGAGGACCACCCGGCCTGGAGAACAGTGCCAGCCTAAAGACTTTATAAATACGCATGGCACTGCATACTTGGATGGGACTCCAGGGGAGAGGGGGAAGCATGGAGCCTTACATTTCTGACCTGGTCTTGGGAGCGTTGGGAGTGATTGGAGGTATCCCCCCCCCCCTTTGGTATATGACGGTAGATCCCGTCGTTTAAGCTATGCAAGCTATATTGACTGATGTCTGATACTGCTGCCTACCTTGGATCACTATATGGAAACAGTGTAAGGCTGAAAAACATTGTGCTCTATTGTGAAGTGGTGGGGAGGATTCTCTGGCATTCACCCTCCTTTCCTCTTGCACCCATTGACTTGATAAAACCCATCTTGGATCATTTAACCCCTACAGATCCGCGCTATTGCCGAAGCACGGCTCCAGCGCGGATCTGAAATGCCGGGACGACGTCCATGGACGTCGTCCCCTGTGCACGCTCCTCGCGCGCCCCCTGGCGGCAGTGGCGGCGCGAGCGTGCCCGTGGCTTGGGCGGACTCGATGTCCGCCCGAGACTCGCCGATCTCCTTTAGCAGCCTCAGAACGTTGTCACGTTCTGTGACAGGGGACATAGCTGATCTACTGATCCCTGTCACTGGGATCAGTTAGATCTGTCATGTCCCTGCCAGCCCCGCCCCCCACAGTTAGAACACACCCAGGGAACACATTTAACCCCTTCACTGCCCCCTGCAGGTTAACCCCTTCAATGCCAATGACATTTACACAGTAATCAGTGGATATTTAAATTTCTGATCGCTGTATAAATGTCAATGGTCCCAAAAAGTGTCAAAAATGTCTGTCATTTCTGCTGCAATATCGCAGTCCCGATAAAAATCGCAGATCGCCGCCATTACTAGTAAAAAAAAAAAATAATAATAAAAATGCCATAAATCAATTCCCAGTTTGTAGATGTGATAACATTTGCGCAAACCAATCAATATATGCCGATTGCGATTTTTTTTCTTACCAAAAATATGTAGAAGAATATATATCGGCCAAAACTGATGAATCATTTTTTTTTAATGGATTTGTACTTTAGCAAAAAGTAAAAAATATTGTTCTTTTTTGCAAAATTGTCGCTCATTTTATGTTTATAGCGGCGATCAGAAATGACGCAGAGGGGGTCACATACCACCAAAAGAAAGCTCTATTTGTGGGAAAAAAAGGACGCAAATTTTATTTGGGTACAACGTCGCACGAACGCGCAATTGTCATTCAGAATGCGACAGCGCTGAAAGACAAAAATTGGTCTGGGCAGGAGGAGGGTTTAAGTGCCCAGTAAGGAAGTGGTTAATATACAGCAAGGCTCTAGGTATTTGTCCTTGAGCTGTGATTTGAAACATCTCCATATCATTTTCCCATTCACCATATAACTAGGAAATCCTCATCCATTGAGCTCTGAAGGCAAAATCCTTTCGAGTATGGTTATTGGACAAAGCACGTCCAGATATACAAATTGCATTCTGCTACACGCCCCTGACGAAAGGCTTGAACCTGAAACGCGTCGGGGTTTCTTCCTCTTTCGTAGGATGGCAGAATGATGTTAAGGAGCCAACACGCAGATGTGTGTGAGCCGGATGCATTTGAGCAATCCAGTGTTTTAACAGAATACTTTTATACATTAATGGGTTTATTTGTCATTTTTACAACATTTTTGTAATTTTTATGTGAAAATAAATGTGGATTTGATACATATGTAGACGTGTTTTCGATGGTCTTTGGTTCCCCCACCTTGAAAGTCCCACCCATAGGAGTTCTTCAATTGGCATTACCTTCAGGGATTGGTGGTGGTACCAGATTGACGCTACTCGCTTGCAGAACATATACAGTGCCAGCCTAAAGACTTCATAAATACGTATGGCATTGCATACTTGGATGGGACTCCAGGGGAGAGGGGGAAGCATGGAGCCTGGCGTTGGGCTTACATGGCACTATATTACAGAAATGAATTCTCAAAAGGATTGTAACTACATGTGAGAGGCAAATTATTATAAAGTGCTTCTAATCCCACTTCGTGGACTTGGAGGGAGTAAACTAAGAAGGGTGTCTGGAGTCATCTTGGCCAATGGAGCTCAGTCACTCTGCTTGCACTGCTGCCAAGTTGCCATTTCCATAAAAGAACAATAAATCATGTAAAAGAAATAAAAAAAAAATCTCACCATTGTTTTCTATACAACATGCTGATACTTCTAGGTCACAATAGTTTGGCTCTTATATCAAAGCTTGGTGACAGAATATTATGTGCAGTCTTATCTAACAAAAGCCATAGTCACCATGCACTTTACCAAATATAAAAAGCATCTGAAGTTCGCATGGATTATGGGGTTATGCATCACGATTATGTTTGCAATTAAAAAATATTATCGTGTGGATTGTGACTCGGAAGCCATTCATGATGAAATTTCTTCGATGGACATCGAGTGCAAACAACGTCTATATG
>BLSH010235058.1:237302-251206 GCA_018402905.1 Glandirana rugosa | reverse complement strand
TCCATTGAGTTATTTGAGTTAATTGTTACGTTTAAGTGTTTATCCACCGTGTGTTACCCTCATTTATGGATTGTGGAATTATTTGTCTGATATCGTCCTCTGGGGTCATAATCCAACAAAACTCGACTAATATAATTGTAGACGGGACTCATATCCTCCCCCGAACTCCGTCAGTTACGACTAAACCCGTATCTCCGGGGTTTATACAAAAACACAGGAGGTCATTTTAAAGAGGTTTCCAGGGGGGTCCGTGTGTGGAAGGTTTCTTATCGCGGGGTGGGTTTGTGGTCCCGGGTTTCAGTCATCGACCCAACCAGGACAGAGGGCTTTTGGAAGAGACTGCAGGCTAGCCTCTTGCCTACTGACTTTGGGCCCTGGTGTTTGGGTGGGGCGCTATTCTTTGGAAGGTGTGTGCCTGGGGGGACCTTTGGAGAAATTTTACTGGAGGACACAAAAACATATTTGGGGCCTCTATGCCCAAATCAGCATTGACTGCCTCAAGCCCCCTCCTATACTCAGGGCAGATGTTAATATAATCAGCTCAAAACAACCTAATACTGGGGTCTCCTGCTATAGTCTGTTTATTAAGGTGTTAGGTATTTACTCCCATTGTGTGCCACCTATTTGTGAATTTGCATTGTTAATTGAGTTTATTGAGTTACCTATTGTTTCTGTATGTTGGCTAATCCTCCTGGAGGTTCCTACATGATGGGATTAGCCTTGTGTCAACTTTATCTTGCTATCTAACCATTGTGTGATGTTTTGGGTAATATTTGGTTTTATTGTTCATGTGGTGACTGCCCTCTTTTTGAAGTGTATAGAAACCTGTATTTCTGTTCAATAAACAGTCATTCCTTTTGGTTCTTATCCCAACATCTTGTCTGTGTATGATGCTTGGGGTAGAAGGGTTGGTATTAGCCCTCACCTTCTGGAAGGGTCTGGAGAGCAGGAGGCTCTGTTTGGCAGAAGCACCCAAGCTGGGTGCCAGGCGTTCTTTTACAGCGCCCATACTTTGAGCTGCTTCTGGATACCCATTGAGGAAGGCCTTTGTTTCTAGATCACTGCCTCAGCAGAGCCAGTGAGCAAGTTGGAAGATTTCCTTAAGTTTGCACCATTATAATAAGCATTGGAATCCCAGCCCCTCTTACATTTTGTTTTTCTGGTGAATACAATAGCCGGCACTGATAGTGTGGATGGGGTAATTGATTGATTGTTCTCGTTCATCCAGCAGGCTGAACAGACAAAATTCCAGCCATGGATTGCTAGCATTAGTGTCACACAGACTGGGAAGTGTGCTCTGAGAAAGGAAAGGAACCAGCTTGGGCTGACTCATAATGATCGGTAGACATGTGCGATTAGTTTTGTTCCGAAATAAAATTCGGACGAATTTCCGAATTACAATAGTATTGAATTTAAACGTATCCGAAATAACGAAAAAAAAATTCGGACGAAATTCGAATTCAAATCATTGTCAAATACTTTTCAAATTCAAATAGTTTTCAAATTTGAATTAAAAAAATATTCAAATTTGAATCGTTTTTCATATTTCAAGGAGAACAAAATAGAATAGAAAACAAAGGAATAGAATAGAAAAAAAAAAAACAATAGACTAGAAAAGAATATAACAGAAAACAAAAGAATAGAATACAACAGCTCTGTTCCACTCCACCACATTCTATTCTTTCATGTTCTATTATATTCCCTTCCCCTCTATTTTATTCTATCTTTTTCCATTCTATTCCTCCACTTTCCACTCCACCCCATTCTCCTTGGAAATTGGAAAATTGTTCATATTTGAAAACGTATTTGAATTTGAAAACTATTTGAATTTGAAAACGATTGTGAATTTGAAAACTATTTGAATTGTTTTCAAATCGGTTTCAAATTCAAAGCGGTTTCAAGTTCAAATCGTTTTCAAATTACATAGTTACTATGTACGGTACTATCTACGGTTTCAAATTCAAATTGTTTTCAAATTACATAGTAACTAACTAACTATGTAATTTGATAACGATTTGAATTTGAAACAGATTTGAAAACGATTTGAATTTGAAACCGATTTGAATTTGAAAATGATTGGAATATGAAAACGATTTGGATTTGAAACCGATTTGAATTTGAAACCGATTTGAATTTGAAACCGATTTGAAAATGATTTGAACTTGAAAACTATTTGAATTTTAAAATGATTGAAATATGAAAACAATTTGAATTTGAAAACAATTTGAATTTGAAAACGATTGGAATATGAAAAGGATTTCAATTTGAAAATGATTCGAATTCGAAAACTTTTCGAAAGTGCAATAAACTAAACGATTTCCGAAAGCTGTTTAAACGAATGAAACAAATCTAACTAAACACATTTATGCAAATAACGTATCGAAAAGAAATTAAACAAATGTTTTCGCTCTGCACATGGCTAATGATCGGTAGCCGGCTTTCTCTATGCTCCCCTGTGTATGTGCTGCCTGCTCCTTGTAACGCGGATAATAAAGCTATAGGAGGTGAACACTCTGATGGCAATGTGCATGTCTGGTAACTGGAAGAAGGGTTTCTGCGGTAATCAGATTCCAATTTATATTTATAGATTGACAGTACATGATCTGCATATTGGTGACTGGCATTTTTCAGGCAGGCTTAGAACCAAACAAAAAAACCCTCCATATGAAAGTCTTTAATTTTTTTTATTGTCCTTAGCCAACTCTTCATCAAACACCATGGAAAGCTTTGAGAACACGGTTTCCTTTCTACCACCGATTGTCCTGAACTTTGAGTTTCCTCCAGGATATCCCTCAACCACGGGCCCCATCTTCACTCTCAGCTGCAAGTGGCTTTCACCAGAACAGGTAAAATATTCACTTGTATAATATCACGATCCCCGTGTTTCATTGTTTGTGATATACAGCAAGTACCCAAAAAACAAGAGTTCATGTGGCAGAAATATAGAGGGGAGAATTACTAAAACTGGAGCACTAAAGCCTCGTACACATGGTCCGTTAGTATGCGCGTTTAGAACAGCCAACATGCGGCGGTCATACAACAGAAGTTGGATGAGCAGACTATAAAACTTTGGTTATACAACAAGCGGTCGTACGACCGTTGTATCGTGTGTACAGAGAAGTTGGTCCAACAAGCTGTACATGCAAAACACGCATGCTCAGAAGTCAGGAACGCCCAGAAGTGTCCGTTCTGGGAAACCTACTTTCCTAATTCACAAATCACATTCACCTGAACTTCCTCTTTATACGCTCGTAACACGTCACCACGTTAGGCTTCGTCAAACGATCACTTAGTTCACGTCGGTACGCGAGACACAACAGCCGACATACGATTTTGGACATCCGATCATACGACCGTCACACCGTGTGTACGAGGCTTCAGAATCTGGTGCAGCTGTGCATGGTAGTCAATTAGCTTCTTACTTCAGTTTGTTAAAAGTGGCAGTAAACCCATCCATTTAACAGTTTAAAAACCAGTTAAATTTCTGGCACGTGCCGGAAATGTAACACTCCCATTGGTTGTGCTCTAAACCAAACTGCCAAACCATCCAATGGCTGGTGTCATAGCTGATCACATGTGCAGCATCATGGCAGTTGTAGATTAAACGGAGGCCAAGATGGCAGCTTCCTTGGCTGAAAATGATAGGAGAGTTCACTACCACTTTAACCACTTGCTGACGAGCCCATCTCAATCCAGCAATGTGAATGAGAGCAGCAGCTCCCTCCCTTCTCACAGGGCAGATTGATAGCAGTGGGAGCCATTGGCTCCTGCTGCTGTCAATCAAATAATGGGGGGGGGGGCGAAGCAAAGTCCTGCTGTCCATGCCTATGGATGCAGTCAGTGGGGCTTGGGAGCAAGCCCACACAAGTGCCCCCCTGTAGCAAGTGGCTTGGTGGGGGGATACTCAAAGGGGGAGGAGCAAGGTACACGAGAAAAGGAGGCTCAGGGCTGCTCTTTGCAAAACTACTGCACAGAGCAGGTAAGTATGACTTTTTGTTTTCTTTTTTTTTTTTTTTAATTAAACCCTGCAGCTTTAATATCTCTATAAGTCTATAACTTCTCCTCATCTCCCTCCATGCTCCTCTTAATAACCCATCCTCATCTCTATAACCCCTCCTCATCTCCTCCACCCATTTTCATCTCCATAATCCCATCCCCATCTCCCTCCATCCTCATCTCAATAATCCATCATCATCTCCTTCCGTTCTCAGCTCCATAACTTCTCCTCATCTCCATAAGCCCCCCTCATCTCCTCCACCCATTTTGATCCTCCCTCCAACCTCCTCTCCATAATCCATCATCATCTCCTTCCGTTTTCATCTCCATAACCCCTCCTCATCTCCTCCACCCATTTTCATCTCCATAATCCCATTCTCATCTCCCTCCATTCTCATCTCCATAATCCATCATCATCTCCTCCACCCATTTTCATCTCCATAATCCCATCCTCATCTCCCTCCATCCTCATCTCTGTAATCCATCATCATCTCCTTCTGCTTTCATTTCCATAAGTTCTCCTCATCTCCATAACTCCTCCTCATCTCCTCCTCCAATTTCGATCTCCATAATCCCATCCCCATCTCCTCATCTCCATAATCCAGTGGTTCTCAACTCCGGTCCTCAGGACCCACCAACAGGCCAGATTTTAAGTATTGCCTTGGGGAGATGCAGACTAGAATACTGCAATCACTGAGCAGCAAATGATATCACCTGTGATGTATTTCAGTTATCCTGCAAACCTGGCCCGTTAGTGGGTCCCGAGGACAGGAGTTGATAAACACTGCCATAATCCATCATCATCTCCTTCCGTTCTCATCTCCATAACTCCTCCTCATTAGAGTTGAGCGAACTGCTCGTACCGAACTTTGCGGTGTTCGGGACCCGAAAGTTCGGGTTCTGGTATTTTTTTCCCGCTTGTTGAATAGCTGCATGTCAGCCAATCAATAAGCGTTTCACTGGTTTGCCCTTAGAAGTCATCACAGCCATGCCTACTAATGGCACGGCTGTGATTGGCCAGTGCATCATGTGACCCAGCCTCTGTATGAGCTGGAGTCACGTAGTGCTGCATGTCATATGCTCTCAGGCTAGTGTAGGGAGAGGATGCTGCTGGTGCTGTGAGGGACAAATTGCAGATCTAATAGAATCGCATCCTGCATTACAGAACGATCTGATTGTGGACTAGGTAGAGATTACTACTACTACTGCTTTTAGGGACAGATTGCTGATCTAATAACATCTCATCCTGCATTACAGAACAATCTGACTGGACTAGGTAGAGTCTACTGCTTAGAGGGACAGATTATTGTTCTAAAATCATCTCCTAGTTCTATAGGGTCAGCTTCCTACTGTTGCTGTAAGGGACAGATTATTGTTCTAAAATCATCTCCTAGTTCTATAGGGTCAGGTTTCTGCTGTTGCTGTAAGGGACAGATTATTGTTCTAAAAGCATCTCCTACTGCTATAGGGTCAGGTTCCTGCTGTTGCTGTAAGGGACAGATTATTGTTCTAAAATCATCTCCTAGTTCTATAGGGTCAGGTTCCTGCTGTTGCTGTAAGGGACAGATTATTGTTCTAAAATCATATCAAACTGCTATAGGGAGAGGTTACTGCTGGTGCTGTAAGGGACAGATTATTGTTCTAAAATCATATTAAACTGCTATAGGGAGAGGTTCCTGCTGTTGCTGTAAGGGACAGATTAGTGTTCTAAAATCATCTCCTAGTTCTATAGGAAGAGGTTCCTGCTGTTGCTGTAAGGGACAGATTATTGTTATTTCCCTATCCCCATTTCTTTGTAGGGCACTTGTCCTACTCTTACCCCCACTTTTCTTCCTTTTTCAGCTCTCTAGCACTTTCCAGGACTTTTTTACAGCCATTTTTGTGCCCAAAAGTTCGGGTCCCTATTGATTTCAATGGGGTTCGGAGTCCGGGGTCAAGTTCGGACCGAACCCAAACTTTTCCACGAAAACCCAAACCCGAACATCCAGGTGTCCGCTCAACTCTACTCCTCATCTCTTCCACCCATTTTCATCTCCATCTCCCTCCATCCTCATCTCCATAATCCATCATCATCTCCCTCTATTCTCATCTCCATAACCCCTCCTCATCTCCTCCTCCAATTTTCATCTCCATAATCTCATTCCCATCTCCCCTGATCCTCATCTCTCTCCATCCCTATGTCCATAGCCCCTCCTCATCTCTCCCTATCCTTATCGCCCCAACTCCTCACCATCTCCTGATAAGGGTTTCAGGATATGTAAAGCTTTTAATGTTCACAGTCTAGGATAAATTGACCAGATTTTTAAAATTAAATCCGGGGACATATTTTTTTTTACTAGTAATGGCGGCAATCAGCGACTTATAGCGGGACTGCGCTATTGTGGCAGTGAAATCGGACACTAAGTGATACTTTTGACACTTTGCGGGATCAGTGCTAAAAATATGCACTGCCACTGTACTAATGACACTGGCTGGGAAGGGGTTAACATCTAGGGCAATCAAAGGATTGGGGGAAGGCAAGGAGATAGGCAGGCAGGTGGCTGGCCAGAACTTGAGCCAAGGCAGATGGACATGTGAGTGGGAGCGGAATGGGCATGCGCCTGAAACTGAAGAAATAGTCCCTCCACTCCGACCAGCAGATAATCATCAGAAAGATAATGGAAAAAATACATAGCCCCTAAGCCAGTAGGAGCAACGGAGCGAGAGTTTGTAATTAATTTTTTTAATTCTGCACTGACTGTCTTTGAAATTGCCTGGGCCCCTGTTCAAATCCAATCAGGGGACAAAACCGGGGACATGCTTGGTCCAGGGACAGACTTGGTTCGGGGACAGTGTCCTTAGTCTGGGGACTAATCCCCAGGAAACGGGGACATCTGGTCACCCTAGTCTAGGAGCAAGCGCGTTTTATGTATAAAGAATTCAACTATAAAGCATAAAAATGGGAATCCTTTTGTATTCAATATTTCAGCTTATGCGTATGTGCCAGCGGTTAGACGATCTCTGGGAGGAGAACAGAGGAAGTGTCGTTTTGTTTGCTTGGATGCAGTTTCTGAAGGAAGAGACCCTTGAGTACTTGAATATAAAATCACCTTATGAAGTTCAGTTTACCAATAATGGAACGCACACCTTGGTGAAGACTGATGAAGAAGAAAGCCTCTGCATTGCCGCAGCTACTGCTAAAGAGGAAGCGGTTGACAGACGGGCTATACAAGATGTCCAATCGGTGTATGACCTCATCAGACACATACTGGACTTTGATGAGAGCCAACAGAAGAAATGTTTTGACAGCAAACCCTTCTTATGCAATATCTGCTTCTCTGAGAAGCTAGGCAGCGACTGTACTTATTTCAAGGACTGCAGTCATGTGTACTGTGATAGCTGCCTTAGAGACTACTTTGAAATTCAAATCAGAGATGGCCAGGTCCGTGCACTTAATTGTCCGGAACCCAAGTGCACATCAGTCGCTACACCTGCCCAGGTAACCTGTGGTTTATTTTATTTTTTCAAGCTCCATATTTAGTTAACCATGCAGACATTCATTTACGGTGGCTTATGAGCTTAGGCCAGTTGCTAAAGCCCAATGAGTGTAGAGATGCAAGATCCTCTAGGGTGGAGCTAAATAGAAGTAGCAGGACTAGTGCAGTGATGCTTCCCCATTTGTTTCTTGTGCTTGGCCCTGTGGTCTATGGTCACATGGCCAAACAAAATGGATACACAGAGAACTGTCACTGTATCATGTATCTGGGAACTTCCTTGAGTAGCCCTGCAGTAGAGAATTCAGAGCTTTTCTGCTCGGCACACCCTGTAAACTGCTAGTAGTGGGGGGTCCAGTAAGGGAGTTAGGGGCACAGTTAGCCTTAGTTCACATGGGTACTGATGGCAGAAGAGCATCCAGCCCCTATAACACAAGCTTCATTCTGACCACACTTTGAACGCTCAAGGACAGCTTTTCTCAACCAGGGTTCTCTGGAATCCCTAGGGTTCCTCCAGAGGTTGCTAGGGGTTCCATGAGCGATCTACAATTTCAAGCTTTTAAATAAGTAACCATTGACCCCTATAATATTTTTAGTTATATATACTTTCATCCCATTGACCACCAATTGAAGGAGTATTTTTCCCATTGACTATCGATCTAAGGAGCATTCTTAACCACCAAAAAAAGGAGCATTTTTTTTCTATTGACCACCAGTGGTGAGGGAGCCCACCAACTGGCACACCACTGCAAGGCTTAAATGTTCACTAAGTCTAGGGTTAGAGGAACAAAGTGTAAGGCTTACCCTATTCCATGCTCCCGGTAACACTTACCCTATTCCATGCTTACTCTATTCCACGTTCCAAAGAACAGAGCATTTTTTTCTTATTGACCATCATTGGTGAGGGAGCCCACCCCATGGTACACCACTGCAAAGGTTAAATGTTCACTACGTCTAAGGGTAGAGGAACAAAGTATAATACTTACCCTATTCTATGCTCCTGCAGGCCTCTGGAGCTCTCCTTCGCTCTGGCCTGTCCCTAGCTAGTCTCACGCACAATGTAGGGTTATTGGCCCTGCATTGTACCTGACGACCATCACGGTGTGACTGCTGGCTGGACAATCCTAGAGAAGAGACGGGGGGGCAGTTACACAGATTGAAGAAGGAGGATCCCACTACAGGGGTTCTTTTATTTGTCCTGCCTGTCATTGAGCTTCATTATTCTGTGAATATTGTAAATATAGAGTCCAAAAGCAGTTGACTTTAACATCCATAAAAACATAGTTGTGCCCAGGGGGTGTGCCAGGTGTGCCTGGGCACACCCTAATAATCACTATGTGCAGTGCCGATTCCCCCTCCTACCCGGGCTTCCCCCCGTGTTGCAGTGCTACTGGCTTCCTACCTCTCCTCTCTCTGGCTACTGCAGGGGATGTTTCAGGATGGACCGGGGGAAGGTGCTAAATGTAGTTTACCAGCCCCTTCCTAAACTGTTTACTATGCTTCAGTTTGTGAATGAACAGGAAGCTGTTCAGCACCGAGCACTTCCCGTGTATTCACTGTCCAGTGCAACTGAGGCTGCAGAGAAAGGCGTGTGTGCTTGAGCTTTGGGGTGCCACACCCTAATGCAATAGGCTGCACACACCTATGCATAAAAATGTAAATTTGTGTACTTTGCAGGTAAAGAAGCTGGTTGGGGAAGAATTGTTCGGTCGCTACGATCGTCTCCTCTTGAAGTCCACTTTGGAGTTGATGACTGATGTGGTTTATTGCCCTCGTCTGAGCTGTCAGACTCCAGTAATGCAAGAGCCAGGCGGCACAATGGGCATTTGCTCAAGCTGTCAGTATGCTTTCTGTACCCTTTGTATGATGACCTACCATGGAGTCTCCAAATGTAACGATCCAGAATGTAAGTCAATGCTAGTTTTGTAACAAATATTCAACTTGTTTTTGTTCTCTGTTCTGAAAGTGCCATCTTAGCATAGGTCATAGCCTGGCCACTAGCTAGATGAAATGGCCCTTCTACTACACAACATGGCCATCTATTTACACAGACACCCTCTGCTGACTCCTAAAGCTACACCCAAATGTCCCATCTTCTCTCCGATATGTCTCTACCTTGTGTACTTTTAATAACTCTGCTCTTACTTTTCCATCCTTATGGCTGAGTTTCCCATGCCCCAGTTCTCCATGCCCTAGTTCTCTGATTATTAAACCACACCCATTATACTCACGTGCCACAAGGACACATGCAAACACACAGGGATTTCTTCAGAATAACAAAATCAAGTTTGTTAAAATCCTTGAAATGTACATAGATCACCCAGATGGGAATGTTTACTCTTTAACATTTCTGGCCCATCTCCTATTATCATTTTGAAGTGCAAATAATAATCATATCAGATGTAGCCCCCTTGTCCTAAACAGGTCCTAGCCTAAATATAGTTTTTGGACAATGGACCCAATGTCACAGGGCTAGTCTGGAAGTGAGCTTTGGTTACTGGGTTCCATGTAAAGTTCCTTCCAGACTCTATTCTAGTAACAAATTAGCTGCAGGATGCTTTCCAGGTCCAGTGCCTCAACGCTTGCCCTGTCTCTAAAAACTCACACTGTGATTTTGCCGATCTGCCTGAGAACTTGGTTGCTGGGCACCATTGAAATCCCTGCTTTCTGTCGGTTTCTACCACTTATGAGGATAATGTTGTGGGACCGAGCAATGACGTCATCTGTTGGATGGAGTGTAGCACACACCATTCAGCATCAAGGAAGTATCTCACCGCTGCTGATTCTGCATTGTAAGGAGTCCCATGGAACTCTGACCTTCAGTCTATTCCTGCTGTCTGAATAGAGTGACTTGGTTAACTCCGACCTTCCAACCTATCCAATCCCAGATTCCAACTCTCTATACAGGAGTCATCCTATTCTTTGATTTTGCACGAGAGGTCTGATGGTGTTCTCTTTTAATTTGCCCAGCTTCACTTCAGTTAGTCATACGAAACCACAAGAATCCACTGTGTGGTAACGTGGGAGCTTGTGTATTAGATTGATAATGGAGCGCCAGGTTCTATTTCATAAATCCTAAACTGGAAATATATGGAATTTTTAGGCACCACAGTACACTTCGGTGCATATAAAGTCCATGTATTTCCAGCTTAGGATTTATGCATTTATACAGTTTTACTTCAGACCACTACAACTCAACATGGAACAAGTCAATCTAGCCCCTGGACAGGCTGATTTCTATACCAACAAACATAAGGTTGTCCCTGGCTTGGTGAAATTCAGATCTGGAATAAAGGAAATCCACCCTTCCATTCTTTTGAAAGATCCTCACAAAGGATGCAAGCCTGTTCAGCTGGGGAGTAGTCCTGGGGACTTCGTCGTTGCAGGAATCATTTCTCCAGATCAACATCCTTACGCTTCTGGAGATTTTGCTGTCTCTGTGGCAATGGACAATCCTGCTGGAGGGTCAAATGATCAAGATTTAGTAAGCCAACACCATGGTAAGGTCATACATAAACCATCAGGGAGAAACCAGACATTTTTCAGCAGCAGAAGAGGTAGAGAGGATCCTGTCCAGGGCAGAACTTTATGTTCCAACCATCAGGGAGGAACCAGACGTTTTTCAGCAGCAGAAGAGGTAGAGAGGATCCTGTCCAAGGCAGAACTTTATCTTCCAACCATCAGGGAGGAACCAGACGTTTTTCAGCAGCAGAAGAGGTAGAGAGGATCCTGTCCAGGGCAGAACTTTATGTTCCAACCATCAGGGAGGAACCAGATGTTTTTCAGCAGCAGAAGAGGTAGAGAGGATCCTGTCCAAGGCAGAACTTTATGTTCCAACCATTAGGGAGGAACCAGAAATGTATGTTCCAGTCTTGCCTGCCATTTACATCCTAGCAATGTAGCAATTGGCAGACATACTTCTTTAGCTGTCAATGTCTGGACTAGGGTGAATTAAGGACCCAGGGGTGTTCCATGACCTGCGTCACAGATGGGGATGCCAGATATATACTTCCTGGCCTTCAGATTCAATAGCAAACTGTCTCCAGGTACAGGGTTCCTTTAGAGGAAGTAGTGTATGCTCTGGTGGCCCAGTGGGATCAGTACCACTGATCTATGTATTTCCTCCCCTGGAGGATCAGATGGGGACATTTCAGTGATCCTCATTTCTCCAGATTTGCTCAGGTGTTTGTGGCACTCCATACTGCTGGGGTTCCTGATGGATCATCTGAACCTTCTGTCTCAAGGAGTGGTTTACAGTCTCTGGTCTAATAGCATGACTGTTCGGCTTCATGTACACAGGACATTTAAAAACCTCTCCTGAACAATGGAACTTGACAGCTAGTAACCGACTGTTAAAAACGTCCATTGTGCCGCATTTACATGCCGCGTTTATGCACGTTTAGCCGCGTTTGCGTTTAGAAGTGTTTTTTACATTGCAAATGGTCAGAGATGATACTTAAAAAAAAATTCCACTAAACTCAACTGCCTCTAAACTCCTATAAACGACTCGGTGTACATGGACAGATAATATAACATAGAGGGGAGTTCAAGGGCTGCTAAAAAAAATACCCAACTCCTCCAAAACGTCTGTTTATCAGCAGCAGTGTAAATGAGGCCTTAAAGCCCAGGTTCTGAGGAACAGGTCCATCTCTGAATCTGTGATTTGTTAAAAGTGAGGAAGTCTACTTCCTGCAAGGTCTACCATAAGACATTGAAAGCAAACTTCACTAAAGCCCCGCACACACGGTGCGACAGTCGTACGGCCGGACATCCAAATTCGTATGTTGGCTGTTGTGTCTCGCGCACTGATGCGCACTAAGCGATCGTACGACCAAGCCTAATGTGGTGACGTGCTATATAAAGAGGAAGTTCAGTTGGATGTGATTTGTGAATTAGGAATGTAGGTTTCCCAGAACAGACACTTCTGGCCGTTCCTGACTTCTGAGCATGCGTGTGTTGCACAGTACAATTTTGTTGGCCCAACTTCTCTGTACACACGATACAACGGTCGTATGAGCGCTTGTTGTACAACCAAAGTTTTCTAGTCTGCTCATCCAACTACTGTTGTACGACCGTCGCATGTTGGCTGTTGTAATCGCACATGCTAATGGTTGGATGATCGTACAACAAGCTGTTGTTCAACCGTTGTACCGTGTGTACAAGGCTTTAGTGTGAATCTAAGGCTTCCACCCTTGGAGTTTCTTTGTGGGAAGAATCTTCTCCTTCCTGCAGCCTGGTCTGGATCAGTGTTTGGCTGATCATTGGCCCCTCGCTCCTTAAAACCTTTACACAGGGAGTCTCCCATGTAGTGCCATTCATTTAATCCCCATGACTCTGTGGGATCTGAATCTGGTTCTCTGTGCTTTCAGAAACCACCGCTGAACCAAATAGAGGCATTCCTTTCTCTAGTCTCACTCATGTATTCCTTGTAGCCATCGCCTCTGCATGGCGAGTGTCTGAACTGAAAACCTTATCTTGCCAATAGCCTTATTGGTTTAACATAGGGAAGAGGTGATGTTCAGGCCCAGGAGTTCCTTATTGCCTAAAGGTAGTTTCTGAAATTCACCTCAACCAGGACTTTGGTTTTTCTACCCTCTGTCTGGTTCCAGTTGACAAACAACAAGATTCCTTCCACTGTCCGGATCTGGACTGGCATGACCCATTCTTGTCACTTTTCACTCTGTTATACAGTATCTCACAAAAGTAAGTACACCCCTCACATTTTTGTAAATATTTTATTCTATCTTTTCATGTGACAACACTGAAGAAATGACACTTTGCTACAATGTAAAGTAGTGAGTGTACAGCTTGTATAACAGTGTAAATTTGCTGTCCCCTCAAAATAACTCAACACACAGCCATTAATGCCTAAACTGCTGGCAA
This sequence comes from Glandirana rugosa, assembly GCA_018402905.1. Classification (NCBI taxonomy): domain Eukaryota; kingdom Metazoa; phylum Chordata; class Amphibia; order Anura; family Ranidae; genus Glandirana; species Glandirana rugosa. The sequence goes on along the minus strand of BLSH010235058.1, from coordinate 237,854 downwards.
CAAACGTGAGTACACCCTTAAGTGAAAATGTCCAAATTGGGTGCAAAGTGTCAATATTTTGTGTGGCCACCATTATTTTCCAGCACTGCCTTAACCCTCTTGGGCATGGAGTTCACAAGAGTTTCACAGGTTGCCACTGAAGTCCTCTTCCCCTCCTCCATGACGACATCACAGAGCTGGTGAATGTTAGAGACCTTGCGCTCCTCCTCCTTCCATTTGAGGAGCCCCACAGATGCTCAATAGGTTTTAGGTCTGGAGACGCTTGGCCAGTCCATCACCTTTAGCTTCAGCTTTTTATTATTTTTTTTATACCTTTTTCATGTGACAACACTGAAGAAATGACGCTTTGCTACAATGTAAAGTAGTGAGTGTACAGCTTGTATAACAGTGTAAATTTGCTGTCCCCTGAAAATAACTCAACACACAGCCATTAATGTCTAAACCGCTGGCAACAAAAGTGAGTACACTCCTAAGACCCCTTTCACACCGGATTTCAGGCGCTTTAGCGCTAAAAATAGTCCAGAGATTGTAAGTGGTCGAGACACTACAGCA
>BLSH010235058.1:219083-233620 GCA_018402905.1 Glandirana rugosa | reverse complement strand
TTAAATTTTTTTGTAATCTTATCTTATATTTCTGAAATTGGTAAAGGGTTTTAAGTTTATCTTAGTCAAAAAAAAACACAACAGAATTGAATAGAATAGAAAGGTTATAACTATCTTCCTATTTTAATCTATTCTTTTCTATTTTGTTCAAATTTGAATTGATTATATTTGTATTTTGGGAAATTGTTATATTCTTTCTATTCTCTGCTATTTTTTTAATTCTATTCCTTTTCTATTTTATTTTATTTTCTATTCTTTGCTATTCACATTCAAGTTTATTCTATTCAAAATTCAAATTTCGGAAGAGGGTTATATTCTTTCTATTGTGTTGTTTTTTTTCTATACTATTCTGTTATTTTCTATTCTAATAAACTGTTTTCTATTCTATTCAAATTCAAACTGATTCTATTTGAATTTTGGGAAATGGTTAAAGTCTTTATATTCTATTCTAATGTTTTTTTAAATTCTATTATTTTCCATTCTATTATAGTCTATTCTATTCTATTACTTTTTTCTTGTTCAATTCTTTTCTATTCTATTCTTTTCCATGTATTCAAATTCAAATGTCTTCTGTTTGAAATTCAAAGTTCTGAAGATGGTTATATTCTTTCTATTTTATTCTATTCTGTTCTTTTACTTTCAATTCTATTTTGTTCTTTTTTACTCTATTATATTCTATTCTTTTATTTTCTGTTATATTCTTTTCTATTATATTATATATTTTTTCTATTCTATATATTAAAGCGGAGGTCCAAGGTAGGAAAAAAAAATTAAAAGTCAGCAGCTACACATACAGTAGCTGCTGACTTTTAGTATTAGGACACTTACCTGTCCTGGAGTCCAGCGATGTCTGCACCCACCGCCGATCTTCGGATCGGGGGACGGGTGCAGCCGCCACCATTGCGGGTAAGGGAACCCAGACGTGTAGCAGTACAGCTTCACGCCGGGCACCTTACTGCGCATGCGCGAGGCGGCCAAAAGCAGAGCAATCAGGGAGGAGGGAGTCGGGCTGCTGATGTCAGCGGCCGTGTCCACCGGCCAGAGCTCCCAGATGTGTGGAAAAGGACACCGGTCTAAAGACAGGTGTCCTCTTCCCCCTCCCCCCCGAAAGGTGCCAAATGTGACACCTGGGGGGGGGGGGGGATCCAACTAGTGGAAGTTCCACTTTTGGGTGGAACTCCGCTTTAACTTTTGATACTATTTTATTCACTTTGGAATCTGGAAAACTATTCCAATCTATTTGAATTTGAATTTCGTCCGTTTTTGGTACTATTGGATCCATTGAAACAAACTGCACATGTCTAGAGTAGATTGAGGGACACAGATCCCACCAATGTATGTTTTATGATTATGTTCTTGGTGAGGCTTTGCTACAAAACTCACATTCACTAATGGAAGGAGAACCACACCAAGGAATAAGAGTCCAAATTAATGTATTATTTTATAATATAAAGTCTCTCCTCTCCCCTCTTCTCTTCTCTTCTCACTATAAAGTATCTTCTCTTTTCTCTCTTCTCTTCTCCTTTCTCTTTCCTCTATTCTGTCTTCTCTTTTCTCTCTTCTCCTTTCTTTTTCCTCTCTTTTCTTTCCTCTTTTCTCTTTCCTCACTTCTTTATTCTCTCTTCTCTTTTCTCTTTCCTCTCTTCTCCTTTCTCTCTTCTCTATTCTCTCTTCTCCTTTCTCTCTTCTCTATTCTCTCTTCTCTTTTCTCTTTCCTCTCTTCTCCTTTCTCTCTTCTCTTTTCTCTTTCCTCTCTTCTCCTTTCTTTCTTCTCCTTTCTCTCTTCTCTATTCTGTCTTCTCTTTTCTCTTTCCTCTCTTCTCCTTTCTCTCTTCTCTATTCTCTCTTCTCTCTTCTCTTTCCTCTCTTCTCCTTTCTTTCTTCTCCTTTCTCTCTTCTCTATTCTGTCTTCTCTTTTCTCTCTTCTCCTTTCTTTCTTCTCCTTTCTCTCTTCTCTTTTCTCTCTTCTCTTTTCTCTCTTCTCCTTTCTTTCTTCTCCTTTCTCTCTTCTCTATTCTGTCTTCTCTTTTCTCTGTCTTCTCTTTTCTCTCTTCTCTTTTCTCTCTTCTCTTTTCTCTCTTCTCTTTCCTCTCTTCTCTTTCCTCTCTTCTCTTTCCTTTCTTTTCTTTCCTCTCTTCTCTTTTCTCCCTTCTCTTCTCTTCTCTTCTCTTCTCTTCTCTTCTCTTCTCTTCTCTTCTCTTCTCTTCTCTTCTCTTCTCTTCTCTTCTCCTCTCCTCTCTATGATTATTTATAAATAATCTCATAACCTTCTTTTTAGCAGAATTCACGGAACCTAGTGTGGAAGATCCTGATCCAGGTAATTATCTTGAATTGTGTGATACGCAAGATTAGTTGGTATTTTGTGACAGCAGATTATGGATCTCTAGTAAAAGTCATGTCCAGTTTTGGGACCTCAGACATCCTTTATATTTTCTTGCTCCTGGAGCTCTGTTTCCAATGCTGAAATGGGTGACCTTAGAGGAAGAGAGCGTCCCATTGGTGGCGAGGCAGAGGCCTTCTCAAAGATTCGGCCATCTTGTTCTTTTGCTGTAATTTTCTTTATCGTGGTAAAAAAAAAAAGGAAACTACGTAACTGGGCAATTCTCTAAAAATTGATTGGAAGTGTGTGTCGGCTGTCAGACAGGAGCAATGCAGTCACTTCCACACACCCTATGCTATTGCACCTTCACTCTACTTGGGACAGGATTGGATCGTCTCCGCCACTTGGATCCAATAAGTAGCAGAGATGACTGGGATGTGGTGGGAGGAGCGGGGTCACTTCTCCCACTGCAGATAACAGTGATCTGGTGGTGAATCTGCTGCAGAGACCACTTTCATCCCAAAGCGGACCCCCCGCCGTTGAAAAAAAATACCGGGGTTATGGCAGCAATCTGTTGCCATAACAACAGTATTTAACATCAAAGGACCAACGCATAACGACGGCGGGTGGTCCGGAAGTGGTTGAAGAAGCTGAAGTTAGAAGTTGATTGGCTACCAGGCACAGCTGCACCAAAGTTGGCAGTTTTGGTAAATCACCCCCGTTGGGTATCTATTTTTTCAGCGTGGCCTCATCTTTTATATTTTACCAATAAATTGGGTAACATATTGCATTTATGTGCTCTTAAATCAACTTCAGTATATTTTTACAGATATTTTGCATTTTAAAAACTGTAGCGCAAACATCAAGTGGCATAAAAAAAAAAAAAAAATTAAAATATGTCATGTTTAGGGGGCTTTACGTAATCTTCCAACCAAAAATGATTTTTTTAACTACTTGGTGCCCGCACCATAACCGAAAGATGGCTACAGTGTGAGCTTAAAATGCTGGGAGGGCGTCCGTGTATGTCCTCCTGATCTCGCGCAGCCGGCGCGCTCTGTGACTTGGACTTGGCTGATCACTGATCTTGGTAAAGGGCCAATCACAGTGGCCCCTTTACCACATGATCAGCTGTCAGTCAATGACAGATGATCGCGGAAGTAAACAGAAGTCGGTTATCTGCTTTTTTTTCCCCCCTTCACGCTGTCTGCATGAAGGAAAGAAGAAAGCCGTTAACTGGCTTCTATTTGAGGGACATTGGTCCTCTTAGTGCCCACCAGTGCTGCTGATAAGTGCCCTCCAGTGCTGTTAATCATTGTCCACCATTGCCATCTATCATTGCCTATCAATACTTTTAATCAGTGCCCACCAGTGACACTTATCAGTGCCCATCAGTGTTGTCAATCAGTGCTCATCACTGTCTCATTATCAGTGTCACCTATCAGTGCCCGTCAGTGCCACCTTTCCATGCCACCTATCAGTGCAAATCAGTGCCACCTATCAGTGCAGCCTAATTAGTGCCTCCTAATCAGTGCCCATTAGTGCCGCTTATCAGTGCCACCTCTCTGTGCCACCTATCAGTGCCTCCTAATCAGTGCCCACTAGTGCCACCTCATCAGTGCCACCTATCAGTGCCACCTTATCAGTGCAGCCTCACCAGTGCCCATTAGTGCAGCCTCATCAGTGCCTCCTAATCAGTACCCACCAGTGCCGCCTCATCAGTGCCACCTATCAGTGCCACCTCATCAGTGCAGCCTCACCAGTGCCCATTAGTGCAGCCTCATCAGTGCCTCCTAATCAGTACCCACCAGTGCCACCTCATCAGTGCCACCTATCAGTGCCCATGAGTGCCGCCTCATCAGTGCCCATCAGTGAAGGAGAAAATTACCTGTTTGCTACATTTTATAACAAAATATGAAAAATGTTTTTTGGGGGTTTTTTTCTGTCTTTTCTGTGAAAAAATAAAAACACAGTGGTGATTAAATACCAAAAAGAAAGCTCTATTTGTGTGAAGAAAATGATGTAAATGTCATATGTGTACAGTGTTACATGGCTGCGCAATTGTCATTCAAAGTGTGATGGCGCTGAATGCTGAAAATTGGCCTGGGCAGGAGGTGCCCGGTAAGCAAGTGGTTTAACATGTGTGCAAAAAATGCAGCAAAAGGGTTAAACAAAAATAAATTATTTTATCCTGAAATTACTAATCTAAATAATAAACTCTTTCATTTATGTAAACCGTTTACACAATACCTCATCTTAAGCATTTTGTTACTTAGAATTTTTTCTTTCATTTTTTTTTTTTTTAGAAGATTTCGGTCAATTTGACAATGAAGACAGCAATGATGACCACCTTCCAAAGATGGTCCCGGGGAAGGTAGTCCGCCGGAGGAGAAAGCAAGAATGGGAGAGTAAAAAGTGGATAAGAGAGAACTCCAAGAAATGTCCTCGCTGTAGATCCAAGATTCAGGTAAGCAGCCGCAGTCTGACAAAGGCGTAGCATTGTGGCTGGGTCAGGGTTACATCCTTCTTGTACTTGTCTCAATAAAGAGTACCTGTCACCATTGGGCCGGGCTGTGGCCATTGGGAGTAGAAAATGTCCCGAAGTCAGTGGGTAAAAAATAATGCCCCATTGTTTGTTTCAGTGGGAGGAATTGTGCCCCATCATTGGGCCACATTGTTGGTGTCATTTGGAGGAATTGTGCCCCATCATTGGTGTCAGTGGGAGGAATAGTGCCCCATCATTGGAATCGTTGGCCCCATTGTTGGTGTCATTGGGAGGAATTGGACCCCATCATTGGGATCATTGGGCCCCATTGTTGGTGTCATTGGGAGGAATTGTACACCATCGTTGGGATCGTTGGGCCCCATTGTTGGTGTCATTGGAAGGAATTGTGCCCCATCATTGGTGTCATTGGGAAGTAATAGTGCCCCATCATTGGTGTCACTGGGAGGAATTGTACCCCATTATTGGGATCATTGGGCTTCATTGTTAGTGTCATTGGGAGGAATTGTACCCCATCGTTGGGATCGTTGGGCCCCATTCTTGGTGTCATTGGGAGGAATTGTGCCCCATCATTGGTGTCAGTGGGAGTAATTGTGCCCCATCATTGGGATTTTTGGGCCCCATTGTTGGTGTCATTGGGAGGAATTGGACCCCATCATTGAGATCATTGGGCCCCATTGTTGGGGTCATTGGGAGGAATTGTACCCCATCATTGGGATCATTGGGCCCCATTGGTGTTGTCTTTGGAAGGAATTGTGCCCCATCGATGGGGTCATTGGGAAGTAATAATGCCCCATTGTTGGTGTCACTGGGAGGAATTGTACCCCATCATTGGTGTCATTGGGCCCCGTTGTTGGTGTCATTGGGAGAAATTGTGCCCCATCATTGGTGTCAGTGGGAGGGATAGTGTCCCATCATTGGGATCATTGGGGCCCATTGTTGGTGTTATTGGGAGGAATTGTGCCTGATCATTGGTGTCATTGGGAAGTAATAGTGCCCCATCATTGGTGTCACTGGGAGGTATTGTACACCATGATTGGGATCATTGGGCCCGATTGTTGGTGTCATTGGGAGGAATTGTACCCCATCATTGGGATCATTGGGCCCCATCATTGGTGTCATTGGGAAGTAATAGTGCCCCATCGTTGGTGTCACTGGGAGGAATTGTACCCCATCATTTGCATCATTGGGTCCCATTGTTGGTGTTGTTGGGATTACTAGTGCCCCATCATTAGTGTCAGTGGGAGGAATTGTGTCCATTCTTTGTTGACAGTGGGGGGAATTGTTGGTATCAGTGGATTAAACAATGCCTAAAGGGCCAGATAAAAGCAAGCAAAGAGCCATAGCTGGCCCCTGTGCCGCAGTTTGGAGACCACTGCTCTAGCTCCATAGCTCCCGTTTAACTCTAAACTGATAACCTGTAAAGGTTTTTTTTTTCTTTGCTTTTTAAACCCAGCATTAGCTGGACATCAAAAAAATATTATAAACTGATAATTGTTGTTCTCCATGAAAATCTTTGGTAAAAGGTGAATGATTGATGTGATGTGAAGAGAAGACACATTATCCCCTGTAAAGGCTTTTAAAGCATCAGCTATGGGAACAGTTTGGGGATGGCCCCTTCCTGTTCCAAAATGACTGCCCACCACTGCACAAAGCAAGGTCCATAAAGACATGGATGAGCGAGTTTGGGGTGGAGGAACTTAACTGGCCTGACCTCAACCCGATAGAACACCTTTGGGATGAATTAGAGCGGAGACTGTGAGCCAGGCCTTCTCATCCAACATCAGTGCCTGACCTCACAAATGCACTTCTGGAAGAATGGTCAAACATTCCCATAGACACTCCTAAACCTTGTGGACAGCCTTCCCAGAAGAGCTGAAGCTGTTATAGCTGCAGAGGGAGGGCCAACTCAATATTGAACCCTACGGACTATGACCGGGACGCCATTAAAGTTCATGTGCAGGTAAAGGCAGGTGTCCCAATACTTTTGACGATATAGTGTATAAGCATGCATACTTTTGGATGCTTTATAGAATGAGAAAGGTTGTGACTTTACCAAGACACTTCTACAAGTGGAAAGCAAATAGATATATGATTGGACAAGGTAGAGATTGTGACATCATCACCCCGCCTTTCCACCTCCTCCAATTGGAGAACATTTTGCATTCCATGAGCAAAGGTAAAGTGTTCTGTGATTGGCACCTGTGCCAAGTGGCCATCCTCCTGTGTTCACAATGCAGCAAGGCAGCTGCTCAGAACGGGACCCAGAAGCTAGCGGAGATCATTGTAGTAGCGATTGTTTTCTTTTCATTTGTTTTTCGTGTCATGCGTTATGATCGAAATGCGTAAATTCTAAAATTTATACATTTGAAAATTTGTAAATAGGAAAATTAGAAAATTAGAAAATTCGGAAATTCAAAAATTCGGAAATCCAAAAATACAATAATTTGAAATATTTACTAACTAACTAATAATAACGATTAAATTACAGGTATTGTAATTTCCTTTAAAATTTGGCATTTAGTGAACGTAACGAATACGAATTTATCCGAAGTTACGAATTATCCAAAATAATGAATGCCGCATCTAAACAAATGGAACGGAACAAATTAATAATAATAATAATAGTAATAAAAACTTTTTTTATTATTATTGTTATTTGTTTTTATCAATTCACTACATTCCATTCGTTTAGTAACTGCATTCGTTATTTCGGATAAATTTGTATTCGTTACGTTCACTTACACCCAAATTTGAAATGAAATTCCAATACCTATCATTTAATAGTTAGTAATAGCTAAGATATTATTAGTTCATTATTATTGCAGATTTTCGGACTTTCGTTCTTTTGAATTTTTGTTCTTACTTTCGGATTTTCGAATTTACGAATTTACAAATTTACGAATATTCTGAAAAAAATGTTAAACTGGTTGTTTTTTAAATCGGATATTTCTGGATTAACTAATTTGTCGAAATTCGTTAAAAAAACGAATTTAGAACTAAATGAATTGCACAGGTCTAATGTGCACTACAGTGATTTCCAGCTTCTTGGACCCCATAGGTATGGTATATGAATAGTTACATTGTTTCAACCTGGAACAATGCCGCTATGTATCAAATGTATCAAATCGAAAATTATTTTAAACCTCTTCCACAAGAGGTTTAAAATAATTTTCGATTTGATACATTGGGGATGGTGGCAACTGTCACCTACATCTGAGTAACAAAAAATGCATTGCTGCAACTATGTATCAGATAGCCATGGCAATTCTTTCTATGTACTTATGGAACTTTTTAAATGACAGTTCTGACCTCAGGTTCTCTCTTGTCATTCTTGAGCCAGAAAGGTTGACCTTTCCTACTACAGCCAGGGAGTGACAATCTTCCCTAGGAAAGTCAGCTATAAATGTTATTATTCATATACTACTCTAGGGTGTCTCAGGAAAATACTGCATTATGGCCAGTAGATGGAGCTGATGATCATAAGAAATAGGTCTTTATTTTCTAGGATCATCAGCGCCATCTACTGGCCATAATGCAGTATTTTCCAAATTCACTCTATATTATATGAATAATTACATTCAACCTGGAGAGAAAATAGCCTAATAACATTTGATAACATACAGGCAATTTCAGGAGGGAGGAATAGATCTCCCCCCTTTTTTTTTTTTGTACAAATACACCCTATACTGTACATACATTATGTAAGTAATTTCATGTGTTAGTTCAAGATGACAAAGTGTTTTTTTTTTTTTTCTTACAGAAATTGTCTGGGTGCAACAAAATGACTTGTAGTCAGTGCGGAGAGCACTTCTGCTGGATTTGTGGGACCTTATTGCCTAAATATGATGCATACACCCATTTTAGAGAAACTAACTGTCCTCAGTATGTATATGTCTTCAGCTTGGGTTGTTGGTGAATAATTGATATTGATAGGATGTTTCTAAAATGTGCTATCTGCTCACCAGACTTGGAGGAACTGAACTCTGGAAACCAAAAAATAACCTAGTCAGAGGATAGGCTGTGGTCTCCCTGCAGCTGATCTTTCCCCATTACTTACTATGCCTTGTTCATTGTGTGGCTGTATGGAAAATCGACCAGTCCTGATGTACTGACGGATCTCATTTCTTGAGGCTCAAAGATGCCAGGACAGTACAAATACCCATATAGACAAGAACTCACCCAAGCTCTACCGCATAATTGAAGAGTAATGAGCTGAGTATCGGTGCTCAGGCTTGTTATGTCCCATAAACATCAGATTCGAATAGAAAATGCCGGCAACACGACTGCTTCTTCTGATAAATCTTTATATGGCACTAACAGCAGTACTACGTCTGAAATGCTAACGTGTTTCGGCCGAAGCCTGAGGAAGGCTTCGGCCGAAACGCGTTAGTATTTCAGATGTAGCACTGCTGTTAGTGCCAAATAAAGATTTATCAGAAGAAGCATTCATGTTGCCGGCATTTTCTATGCTAATACAAATACCCCCCAAATGACCTTTTTGGATTGTACAAAAAGAGGACATGCCTCAATCTAGATAAATAAAGCTGGAGGAGGTTACCATCATCCATATTAGATCAATAGAAGCAAAGCGAGAGCCTAGGGCTGCCCCAACAAACAGCCCCGGCAAAGAAAGTGTGGCATGGACAAAGAAAGTGTGGCATGATGAATAATTAGATGCCAATGACTGACTTCTCCTGAAGAAGAGGCGTAATCTGCGAAACATGTAGAGAATCCGGTCAAGGCGTGTCATATCCAAAACTCACCAGCTCTTGCTGGGTATCTCTGATAAGTTCTGATATGTATTTGCATGGCTGTAACAATTGTTTTTTACCACTTAAGGACAAAGCCTCTTTTTGAGATTCGGTGTTTATAAGTTAAAATCCTTTTTTTTTTGCTAGAACATTACTAAAAACACCCAAACATTATTCTTTTTTCGAACACCCTAGAGAATAAAATGGCGGTCATTGCAATGCTTAATGTGATGTCACACCGTATTTGCGCAGCGGTCTTACAAGCACCTTTTTTTTAAAAAAAAAAACACTTTTTGAGTTAAAAAATAAGACATCAGTAGAGTTAGCCCACTTTTTTTCAATATTGTGAAAGATAAGGTTACACCGATTAAATTGATACCCAACATGTCATGCTTCAAAATTGCGTCCACTCGTGGAATGGCGACAAACTTTGGCAGTTAAAAATCTCCATCAGCGCCAGTTAGAAATTTCTACAGGCTACCAGTTTTGAGTTACAGAGGAGGTCTAGTGCTAGAATTATTGCTCTCGCTCTAACGATCGTGGCGATACCTCACATGTGTGGTTTGAACACCGTTTTCATATGCGGGCGTGACTTACGTATGCGTTCACTTCTGCGCGCGAGCTCGGTAGGACGGGGCGCTTTAAACATTTTTTTTCTTATTTATTTTACTTTTATTTTTTTATTTCTACACTGTCCATTTAAAAAAAAAAAAATGTTGATCACTTTTATTCCTATTACAAGGAATGTAAACATTCCTTGTAATAGAAAAAAGCATGACAGGACCTCTTTAATATGAGATCTGGGGGGTCAAAAAGACCTCACATCTCATCTTTACACTATAATGTTATTAAAAAAAAAAAGAAAAAGAAAAAATGACACATGAAAAAAAAAATTCCTCCTTTAAGAGCTTTGGGCGGAAGTGACGTTTGACGTCGCTTCCGCCCTGCAATGTTATGGAGCCGACTGGGGGCCATCTTAGCCTCAGTCGGCATCCAGGCAGTAGGATGACTGGATCGGATCGTCCCCATTGCTACCCATGGGTCCGGTAAGCGACGGAGATGGCCTTAGCACGACGGGAGGGTCCTCTCCTGTCCCCAATAAAAGTGATCTTGCGGCGAACCCGCCTCAGAGACCACTTTTACCCGAAAGAGGACCGCCCTCCGTTTTTAAAAATACCGGGGTTATGGTAGCTGTCTGCTACCATAGCAATGGTATTCAACGGCAAAGTACCGCCGTATAATGACGTCGGGTGGTCCGGAAGCGGTTAATTTAATTTTTTGTCTTATTCATGTCTTTTTCAATAGACTGTTAAATTTTACCTTTAACGAGCTGTCTAATCCTTGGGTACGGAGATAGTCCATGCCACACTTTCTTTGTCCATGCCACACTTTCTTTGTCGGGGGCTGTTAGTTGGGGCAGCCCTAGGCTCTCGCTTTTTTGGATAGCAGACAATCAAAGGTATTTAGTAAGAGGCATGGTGCGTTATTTTTTTTTTACGTTTTTGTCATGATTTTTTTTAAAATGAAGGAAAAAAAATGTGCACTTTTTAAAAAATAAAAGTACATAGTGCCACCTGCGCAGTGCAGCGTCCTCATATAACTGGTGTGGGAGTGGCCCACTGACGTCACTCCAGTCGGTCCAGGCTGGGGAAAGTCAAGATTTACCCAAATGCCTGGACCGGCAGCTGGCGGCTGAGAGTCTGAGCCAGACGCTCCTGCCCCCTCCACAGCCCAGCGCGCCAGTGAGCGCTGGAGGGGGGAGAGCAGAGAACCGGCGAATGACACTCATAAACTCTTTGCTCAGTGAAGGCTGAGAATTGAGCAATTGGCCGTGTTTGATCACTCAGTTCTCAGTCTCAGAAATGTGGGGGACAGATGCAGCATTGGACTGATGTGGCATCCATTTAAGTAGGTATGATTTAGCAAAAAAAAAGCCATACTTTCCTATTAAAAATATCTGCCAAGAATGGCACTATATTATTTTGGGCATCCACAACCATACATATTTAAGTCTTAAACAACAACTTCCTAAAATCACGGTTTATTATTAATTCTTATCCCCTTCCTGCTGTGGCTTCCTAGCCCCTTAAGAGGTTCTAAATTCCGGGAGGTGGGGGTGGGCAGGTCACATGATCGGAAAGCTCCATGTTTGCATCGGGAGCTTTCCAGTCTCCATGGATAATTTTGCTTGGAACGCCTAGGGCGCGCTCTCTCGGCACAGGAAAATGTTTACATAGGGACGTATATAGAGTATGCAGCCTGTTGGCATTAAAGTCCATCCATGAAGAGGCCTCATGTAGGCGTACAGCCAATGGGAACTGGTTAAAAAACATATAGAGGGCATCCAACAAGATCCTTCCTCACACCATTATAATATTGTCCCCTGATTTGGGTATAATAGACCACCATGCTTATGCTTAAAAAGAAAAAAGCCCTAACCAACTAAATTTTAAGGATTATGACGGTACCCCAGGAAAGAGTTGTTTCACTCATGGTTTATAAACATATCATAACGATAAAAGCATCATTCATGGTCCTCCTACAACCAGCCAATCTCCTCCCTTCTGATGCCATAGGACAGTCCTCCTCATTCTTCAAAGAGAGTATCCAACAATTGTGCAGTGGGAATTAAGAATCCCAAGAATAGTAACAGAGGTCCCGCCAGGTGCTATAATACTATCTTTTGATACTTTTTATACAATTTTTGGTACCATTATAATCCTTCATATATAGTTGGTTAGGGCTTTTTTCTTTTTTGGTATATTATTGCTTAGGATGAGGTACCGGACAACATTGCCCAAAAACCTGAGGGCCTTATTTTCTGGCCCTCCTCCCAAATATATTTTTGCATGCTTATCCTTATTTATGCGGCTTTACCCCATGTAGAACCCTTTTTGGTTTCTTCTCTAAGGTAGTTTCTGACTTTCACCTTAACTAGGACATTGTCCTTCTGTCCCTCTGTCTGGCTCCAGTTCACCAAAAATAAAATGTAACTCCATTGTCTGGATGATGGTGCTCAAACTCTGTGAGTTTGTCTCTTAGCCACAGCTTCTTCCTCAGAATGACTGATTCCCTTTTTTGTGATCCAGGATGGACCCCCAAAATGGTGCATCAGCTTGTTCCACCATCTTTGGTGGCTCATACAGATAATTTTTTAGACATATGGTTTTAAGGATCAGGTTACACCCTTTTCTATCATGGCACTCTCTACTAGTCCTGTGAGTGTTTATTGGGCTTTTCAGCAGCGATTTACTTGATTTGCAAGGCATGGACTTCTATTGACACATTCTGTAAAGCCTCGTACACACGGGACGACGATCGTACTTACGATCGTCTCAAATCGTATGTTGGATAATGTAACTTGCATACTGACTGCACTACACGATCGTACGACCACAGAAAGAACGTTCAGGTGCATGTAATTAGCATCCGGCCGTTCCTGACTTCTGAGCATGCGTGTTTTGCACAATACAACTTGTTGTACCAACTGCTCTGTACACACGATACTACGGTCGTATGACCGCTTGTTGGTACGACCAAGTTTTCTAGTCTGCTCATACAACTCCCCTTGTAGGACCATCGTATGTCCGCTGTTCTAATCGCGCATACGATCCTTAGTACGACCTGTTGTATACGATCGTCGTCCCGTGTGTACGAGGCTTAAGTTCCACTAGCTGGATGCTTCAGTTTCATCTGAAGTCAGCTTCAGGCAATAGGCAGACCTCATTTCTCTGTTGCTTTCTTTGCATGTGTTTGCTGTGTTGCCCACCAATCAGTTGGACTGCTTTTGGATGTCTCGAAGGCGAACTTCCTGTGTCATTCACTGCACGAAAAGAAAAATAGGATTTTAATTTCTTGGAGTCTGCTAAAAAAATAATTCTAGGCATCGGCATGTTATCCAGCTTGGACCAATGCAACTGGCAAAGCTGGCAAATCACTGACATTGACACCGGATACTACAGAGATCTTCACTAGCTCCCGGGTCCCATTCTGGTTAGATGGCATGATGCCTAGTAAATACAGGAGGTCAACCACTTGGCTTGGGTGTCATTCAGAGAATGCTTTTCATTTTCTGAATACAAAGTGCTCTCTGATTGGATGAGGTGGAAAGCGTGACATCACCACCCTGCCTCTCCACCTCATTCAATCAGAGAGCACATTGCATTCATTCAGAAAATTCAAAGCATTCATTGAATGGCACCATGCCGAGCTGGCAACAAGGCAACAGGCTGACCACTTAGCACAGGACCTGGATGCCAATGGAGGTCACTGAAGTATTGGCCTAGTAGCATTGTCTATTTCAGTAATTTCCAGAGGCACTGGCCAAGTATGTCCTATTCATAATACCATTAGTCCAGGCTGGGCCAATGTAACTGTACAACATACCAATTCCAGGAATTATTTTTTAAAGTGGAGTTCCACCCATGTAAAAGTCAGCAGCTACAAAAAGTGTAGCTGTTGACTTAACCACTTGCCGACCGCCGATCGGCATCTGACGGCGGCAAAGTGGCTCGTTCCCGCAAATCGCCGTCATACGACGGCGGCTGCGGGAACGAGTTTAGTGAGCGCGCGCGCGCCGCCGGAGGCGCGCCCGCGCGCTCACTGTGTCCAGGGGGGGCCAGGGAGCGGGTGCGGCGGCTTCGATTGCCGCCGGCTACCCGCGATGGCCCCCCCGGAGCGAGTGAGCGGAGGTCCGTGTATGTAAACATGAACCTCCGCTCTGTGTGAGGGGGAAGGGCTGTGATCACAGCCTTCCTTTACGTGAAGGCTGTGACCACTTCCCTTCCCCAGATAGGCAGTCCCCCATACAGTTAGAACACGCCCAGGGAACATAGTTAACCCTTAGCGCGCCCCTGCAGGTTAACCCCTTCACTGCCAATGGCATTACGATATTTTTACGTGACTAATGACACATTTACGGTAACCGTCACTTCCCCAATTGGACGTCCCCGCGCGATTCCCA
>BLSH010235058.1:184666-203718 GCA_018402905.1 Glandirana rugosa | reverse complement strand
GGACAAGACCCACCTTGGACAGGACAATTTGGCAACATATCAGAACCGGTGGCATTTGTGTAAATATTTTATTCTATCTTTTCATGTGACAACACTGAAGAAATGACACTTTGCTACAATGTAAAGCAATGAGTGTACAGCTTGTATAACAGTGTAAATTTGCTAAGTGAAAATGTCTAAATTGGGCCCAATTAGCCATTTCCCTCCCTGGTGTCATGTGACTTGTTAGTGTTAAAAGGTCTAAGGTGTGAATGGGGAGAAGGTGTGTTAAATTTGGTGTTATTATCGCTCTCACTCTCTCATACTGGTCACTGGAAGTTCAACATGGCGCCTCATGGCAAAGAACTCTCTGAGAATGAGAAAAAAAGAATAATTGCTCTACATAAAGATGGCCTAGGCTATTATAACATTGCCAAGACCCTGAAACTGAGCTGCAGCACGGTGGCCAAGACTATACAACGGTTTAACAGGACAGGTTCCACCCAGAACAGGCTTCGCCATGGTCAACCAAAACAGTTGAGTGCACGTGCTCAGTGTCATATCCAGAGGTTGTCTTTGGGAAATAGACGTATGAGTGCTGCTAGCATTGCTGCAGAGGTTGAAGGGGTGGGGGGTCAGCCTGTCAGTGCTCAGACCATACGCCGCACACTGCATCAAATTGGTCTGCATGGCTGTCGTCCCAGAAGGAAGCCTCTTCTAAAGATGATGCACAAGAAAGCCTGCAAGCAGTTTGCTGAAGACAAGCAGACTAAGGACTTGGATTACTGGAACCATGTCCTGTGGTCTGATGAGACCAAGATAAACTTATTTGGTTCAGATGGTGTCAAGCGTGTGTGGCGGCAACCAGGTGAGGAGTACAAAGACAAGTGTGTCTTGCCTACAGTCAAGCATGGTGGTGGGAGTGTCATGGTCTGGGGCTGCATGAGTGCTGCCGGCACTGGGGCGCTACAGTTCATTGAGGGAACCCTGAATGCCAACATGTACTGTGCCATACTGAAGCAGAGCATGATCCCCTCCCTTTGGAGACTGGGCCGCAGGGCAGTATTCCAACATGGTAACGACCCCAAACACACCTCCAAGAGGACCACTGCCTTGCTAAAGAAGCTGAGGGTAAAGGTGATGGTCTGGCCAAGCGTCTCCAGACCTAAACCCTATTGATCATCTGTGGGGCCTCCTCAAATGTAAGGTGGAGGAGTGCAAGTTCTCTAACATCCACCAGCTCTGTGATGTTGTCATGGAGGAGTGGAAGAGGACCCCAGTGGCAATGCTGGATTACAAGGTATATAAACATCCCTTGTAATAGAAAAAAAAGCATGACAGGACCTCTTTAATGTGAGATCTGGGGGTCAAAAAGACCTCAGATCTCACAATTACACTTAAATGCAAAAAAAAAAAAAAATCCCCTTTAAGACCATTGGTGGGTGGAAGTGACGTTTGACGTCGCTTCTGTCATCCAATGGTATGGAGCCAAGTGGGGGCCATCATTCCCTCACACAGCTCCATGCCTCACAGGGGGAAAGGACCCGATTGTCTCCACCGTTACTGACGGCTCAGATAAGCGGCGGAGACCACTGGGATGTGGCGGTAAGAAGCACCTCTCCCGTCGCCAATAAAAGTGATCTTCATCAGAAAGTGGACCGCCCGCCGCTACAGAAAGTACCGGGGTTATGGCAACTATCTGCTGCCATAAGAACAGTAATCAATGTCAAACAGCCGACGTATAGCGACGGCGGGCAGTCCCAAAGGGGTTAAAGGGTAACTTCACTTTCGTGGGGAAAAAAAATAGCAAATAAAGAAAAAAATAATAATATAGCGTGTACAATTGCGATACAAGTCATATTGTAATTAAACATTATTCAAAATTACCTTTCCTTTTCAATCTGCAGCCGCTGTAATTTTCTGAGAATGCATTGCAATATGGCTTCCTGGAGTTGTTCTATACACAGAATGTGCGCTGACCACTCCCCCAGAAACATAATTTCCTGCTTGTGTGATTGGCTGACCAATTTTTCCAGAAGTCTGCCTGAGATGCAAGTCAGATTTCAGGCATCCCCTGCAACAAAAATGTCATTTTTGGAGAGATACTTTTACTAGGAACACGTCTAAAGGGATGCAGGCCCGGCAGATTTCCTCATTAGTGCTCTGCAGCTTCACACCTGACTGATAATTGTTAGACCACTCCCATTAGACCCATTCATCACAGAGGAACACACAGGGATTTCTTCAGAATAACACAAGGTAGGAATCTGCAACAAAGGTTGTTATAATCCTTGCAATGTCCAGAGATCACCCAGGGGGGAATGTTTTTTTCTCAACAAAAGTGGAGTCACGCTTTAATCTTGTAAACAACAAATGTCAGAAAAAGGCCTGGTTTGTAAATGATTTGTTTGCATAACGGCATGTTCAGGGAAGCTAGAAAAGGGTTAATATAAGTCGGAAGGCGTGGTAGTCACAGCCTTTGTCCTGTAAACCCTTCCCCAACCCCGACCAAGCCGGGGGAATCCCACTGGTAAAACATTATAACCTGAGAGCCGGAAGTGACATTGTTGCAGAGCTCCACATTCTTGGCTGCTAGGACAGCTGATTCAATCACAGAGCAATAATCATAGGACTCCCACTCACCGCCTCCAACACCACCCCGACTTTGCTTCCTAGACAGACCAGGGAACAGTAATCCGGCGCTGGATCAACGGGAGGTAAGACAGAGCGTCAGCTCCTTCTACAAGTAACATTAACCCTTTCTCTGCCTTTCTTGAAGACCCGGCTTATTCTGGCACTTTTTATTTACAAGTTTAATTCAGTATCGTTTGCTAGAAAATTACTTATATAACCCCCAAACATTATAAATATTTTCTTAGCAGAGACCTTAGGGAATAAGTTGGCGATCGTTGCAATTTTTTATGTCGCACGGTATTTGCGCAGCTGTTTTTCAAAAAAATACACTTTAATGATCAAAAAAAAAATATATATATATATACCACAATTTTTTTTTTCTAAATAGGAAAGATGATGTTACGCCAAGTAAATAGATATCTAACATGTCACGCTTTAAAATTGTGCACGCTCGTGGAATTGCAACAAATTATGGTACTGAAAATTCTTCATAGGAGACATTTAAACATTTTTACAGGTTACCAGTTTAGAGTTACAGATGGGATCTGCTCTCTCACATTCGCGGCGATACCGAACATGTGTGGTTTGAACACTGTCTACATACGGGTGTTACTTACACCTGCGTTCGCTTCTGCGCGCGAGCACGGAGGGACGGGACGCTTTACTTATTTATTTTACTTTTTATTTTTATACTATTCCTTTAATTTTTTTTTTTTTTTATTATTGATCACTTTTATTCCTATTACAAGGAATGTAAACCTCCATTGTAATAGAAATAAGCAGGACAGGTCCTCTTTAATGTGAGATCTGGGGTCAAAAAGACATCAGATCTCACATTTACACTTAAAGTAAAAAAAAAAAATAAAAATTGGCCCTTTAAGGCCGGAGGGAGGAAGTGACGTCAGGTGTCGCTCCGGTCCTCCAAGGGCATAGAAACGAGTAGGGGCCATCTTGCCCTCACTCGACTTCCTGCCCATCGCTCCAGGGGATCGCATTGTTTCCCCCTTTACTGTCGGCTCCGGTAAGTGGGGGAAACAACAGGAAGCAGCAGAAGGGGCACCTCTTCCACTGCCTATAAAAGAGATCCCGTGGCAAATCCCCTGCCGGGACCACTTTTATCGAACACCGAATCGCCCACTGTGTATTATTATTATTATTGTTATAATACAGGATTTATATAGCGCCAACTGTTTACGCAGCGCTTTACAACTTGAGGGCAGACAGTACAAATACAATACACTTTAATACAGTAGGAATCAGACGGCCCTGATCGTTAGAGCTTACAATCTAAAAACATACCGGGGTTATGGCAGCTAGCTGCTGCCATAACATCGGTATATAATGTCACAGTAATGACGTGTATATATATAGTGGGCGGTCTGGAAGAGGTTAAATCAGTATTGTTTGCTAGAAAATTACTTGTAACCCCCAAACATTATATATATATATTTTAGCAGAGACCCTAGAGAATAAAATGGCAATCATTGCAATTTTTTATATCACACAGTATTGGCACAACAGTTATTCAAACACAATTTTTTGGGAAAAAAAGTCCTTTTAATGAATTAAAAAAAACACAATATATAACCTATTTTTTATTACATATGAAAGATGATTTTACGCAGAGTCAATAGATACCTAACTTGTTATGCTTTAAAATTGCGCACGTTAATGGAATGGCGACAAAGTACGGTACTTAAAAATCCCCATAGGCGACTCTTTAAAAATTTCTAGAGGTTACCAGTTTAGAGTTACAGAGGAGGTCTAGTGCTAGAATTATTGCTCTCGCTCTATTGATCGCGGCGATACCTCACATGTGTGGTGCAAATGCCGTTTACATATGCGTTTGCTTTTGCGCACAAGCATGGAGGGATGGGGCACTTGAATTTTTTTTCTTATGTATTTTATGTTTGCACTGTCTCTTTATTTATTTATTTTTTATCACTTTTATGCTAATTACAAGGAATGTAAACATCCCTTGTAATAGAAATAAGGATGACAGGTCCTCTTTATGGAGATATCTGGGGTCAAAAAGACCCCAAATCTCTTCTTTACCTTTAAACGCAAAAGATTTAAAAAAAAAAATGTTAATTTCCGCTCTGGACTGGAAGTGACGTTATGAAGTCGCTCCGGTCCTCCAAGGCCATAGAGGCGATCAGAGACCATCTAGTCTCTCATTGCCTCTGTGACCAGCCGGCTGCACCGCCACATTATTTCTCGGGCGCACCCGTGAAAACTGTACACCTGAGAATCGCCGGCAAGCTGCAGGAGGGGGGGGGGACGTCCCCTCCCAACGCTTCGGAAAGCAATCTAGAGGCTAATGAGTCACTAGAACCGCTTTCGTGAGAAAGTCAGCTTCAGCCATAACCCTGGTAAACCGCTTGCAAACTGCATTGTATATATACATATTGCGGTTGGCAAGTGGTTAAAGAAGATGGGAGCGCCACACTAGTTCATGTATTCCATAAAAAGATTTTATTTGGTAAGAAAAGCTAACACTTTTTTTGGTGCAGAATAGAACCTTTTATAGACTATGAATTAGGCCCCTTTCACGCGGCTGTTTCCGATGAGGTCCGCCGCTCAGCTTTTCAGGCAGACCTGATCAGATGGTCCATTCACCCCTCTGGACCCACAGGTGTAAACGGACTTGTGTCCGTTTACACCCGCCTACCTCCGATCTGGTTCATTAAAAAAAAACATACTGAAGGAGATCCTTCCTCCTCCATCTAGGCAGATCAGATCGGAGGGCAGTTGAGTGTAGACGGGCAGTGGAACCGGTTTACACCCGCCGGTCCATAGAGCAGAGCGGGCTCTGTCCAGAGACACAGATCTGTCATCCCACCACTCTGCTCTGATCAGCGGACAGATCCCCTGCTGATCAAAACGGAGGCCTCCCTGTGTGAAATGCACTGCCGCCTTTTAATTTTTTTTTTTTAACAAACTCCTCCGAGGGTCAATCAGGACCCCATGGTGGTTGGTGAGCAGTCTCCAGGACCGCGCAACACATATAACATTACAAGAAATCACTGTAAGGTTCAGCACTCCCATATCACAATAAAAAAAAAACATTGTTTTGAAGCCTTGGTATAGTATCCACTTGACCTTTGCCATGACCAAGCCATTTTTTACTATACAGCACTGTGCTACTTGTACATACTACTTTATGTACGCTGTACATAAATACAATTTGCCATTTTTTCCCCAAAAATAGAGCCAAAGGTGATCTATCGGGTTGAGGTCATGACTCTGTGCAGGCCAGTCATGTTCCTCCACCCCAAACTCGCTCATCCATGTCTTTATGGACCTTGCTTTGTGCACTGGTCCAAACCATTTGGTGGAGGGGGGATTATGGCGTTGGGTTGTTTTTCAGATTTTGGACTTGGCCGCTTAGTTCCAGTGAATGGAACTATTAAGGCACCAGCTGTGGGAACAGTTTCGGGATGGCCCCTTCCTGTTCTAACTTGACTGTGCACCAGTGCACAAAGCAAAGTCCATGAAGACATGGATGATTGAGTTTGTGTTGGAGGAACTTTACTGGCCTGCACGGAGTCATGACCTCAACCTGAAAGAACCCCTTAGGGATGAATTAGAATGGAGACTGTGAGCCAGGCCTTCTCATCCAACATCAGTGCCTGACCTCATAAGTGCGCTTCGGGAATAATGATCAAACATTCCCATAGACACTCCTAAACCTTGTGGACAGCCTTCCCAGAAGAGTTGAAGCTGTTATAGCTGCAAGGGGGGGGGGGGGATTATGGTGTGGGGTTGTTTTTCAAGGATTGGGCTTGGCCCCTTAGTTCCAGTGAAAGGAACTCTTAAAACGTCAGCATACCAAGACATTTGTGGGAAGAGTTTGGGGATGGCCCCTTCCTGTTCCAACATGACTGCCCACCAGTGCACAAAGCAAGGTCCATAAAGACATGGATGAGCGAGTTTGGGGTGGAGGAACTTGACTGGCCTGACCTCACAAATGTACTTCTGGAAGAACGGTCAAACATTCTCATAGACACTCCTAAGCCTTGTGGACAGCCTTCCCAGAAGAGCTGAAGCTCTTATGGCTGCAAAGGGTGGACCAACTCAAAATTGAACCCTTTGGACTAAGACTAGGATGCCATTAAAGTTCATGTGGAGGAAGATATCTACTACTTAACATCGAAACGCGTTGGGTCCTGTTCTGCCCCCTGTGTGTGGCAGACCAGTGGTCCTTTATGTTCACTCTTTGTTGTCATCATATTTTGTCCATTTAGGCATTGGGTACAACTTACGTTGTTCCCTCTTGCCATCTTTGTGCACATGTCTAATGTTGGCTTCACTTTGTGTTATATTTGTGAATACCTATTCATTTTTAATTGTATCAATAAATGCTGATTGTTTTATTATATACTTTTTTCCTTCTTTATGAGTTGGTCTTCCCGATTGAAAGTCCCATTCAGGGGGTTGTTCTCTTGTTTGTGAAAAATAATGTTATGCAGAGTAAATTGATACCCAACCTGTCATGCTTCAAAATTGCGGTAAGCAATGTATAGTGTCTTCATACTGATAGCAGCTTGACTGAAATTATTAACTTACTCTGTCTTATGGCCTCCACAGATAAACAATGTCTACTGAGAATCAGGAAGCCCAGGAGGATGAACTTCTGGCTCTTAGCAGTATATACCCTGAAGATGAGTTTAGGAGAGATGACACTGCTCCGGGAGGGGAAATCCAAGTGTGTCTGGAACTTCCTCCAAACTTTAGAATATCTGTTAAATGTAAGTCAGATAAAATACATGTATTATGTTTGGATAATTTGTATTTTAACATGCGTATCAACCTTACGGCTGATATACAGAAAGAAATTAGAATGGCTTTAGACAGCAATAGAACCATCTCAATGGTATGTAGCCACCTTTCTCAAGTAGGGTTCCTTCACAAATTGCTAGAGGTTCACTGAGCACCAAGTCCCACCTTGCGTTGCCTGCAAAAGTTTGACATATACATTACTAGTTGGCAGAGCCATTGGTACAGGCTCAGTTGAACCTGCTCTCTCAGGTGAAAAAACACAGATAACGGGCACTAATGATCTTTCTAGTTGTGTGGAATAGGAGAACCTCTCACCAACATAAGAAGTTCCTTCTCCCACTGACCACCAATGAAAGGGTCAAACTGTAATCATCACCAATGTCGGGTCTTCTGTTCTGACAATTGATATAAAAGTGAATTTTTCAATTGACCACCAGCAAAAAGGTGCACTAGACTGACCACTATTATAAGAAGGCCCTACAGTGACCTCCAATGTACTTCTCTACTAACCGCTAATGTACAGTAAGGGGCACTACAGTGACCACCAATGAAAGGGGGCACTTCTCCACTGACTGGCAACGTAAGGAAGCACTACACTGACCACCAGTGTAAAGGGGCACTACAGTGACCACCAATGTAAGAAGACATAGGTGTGCACAGCCTATTGCATTATGGAGTGCAACCCAAAGCTCAAACACACATTAACAGTATATTTATATACATACACACATAGACATACACACTCTTATAGCAGAACCGGTTCATTGAAAGAGAGGTACGGTAGCTCTTCAATAATGGTGGAACTGGTCAGAGGGAGATATTTCCCATCTCTCCACCGGTACACAGAGCTAATGTGCTTGGAATGATTAGGGTGTGCCCACCTGGCACACCCCCTGCGCACGCCTATGGAAGGCACTATGCTGACCTCCACTGTAAGAAGTCATGCCACTGTCCACCAATGTAAAAGGGCAATACCCTAACCATCAATGAAAGGGGATACTAACCCGAGCACCAAAGTAAAGGGGCACAACACAAACCATCAATGACAGGGGACCCGACACTGACCACCAATGTAAGGGGGCACTACACCCATACATCTTAATTCGAACTCACAGCACAGGATCAGTAAGAGCCCTGTAAGCACCAAATTGTGACACTGTAAGCAGCAGCCAGCAGATAAACTCTGTTTTTTAACTGCTGCTGATTACATTGTCACAATTGTTAAAATGTCCATGCAACAGGAGGTTGTGCACCAGATCAGACATTAATCTATTTCATTGCAGTTTCCTTTGAGTCCATCCAAGTCCTTGTTCCATTACTCTAAGCCCTGACGAAGGGGTATTTTGTTGGCTTTTGTTTTAGGTGGTGGTGTTACGAGGCACTTCTGACTCTTTTACGTTGTGGATTGGCACCCGTACTTTCAGTTGCTTCTGGATACCCCCTGAGGGAGGCCTTTGTGCCTGAGAGATGCTTCACCGGAGCCAGCGAGCTTGTTGGAAGATTTCCTTATGCTTGCACCATTGTAATAGGCATTGAAATCCCAGCAGTGCAGCGCTATAGAATTAATACTCCTTACAAGTGATAATATATGTAATACAAAAAAAAGCATCACCGTGAATGAGGGATCTCCAAACTTCAGCCCCCCAGGTCTTGCGGAACTACACGTCCCATGAGGCATTGTAAAACTCTTACATTCACAGACACGGCTAAGCATGATGGGAATTGTAGTTCCCGAACAACTGGAGGACCATAGTTTGGAGACCTCATTATACGCATAAAAGTGCATAGACATAATAAACCAAAAAAAGTCCCAATGGAGAGCCCGGAAATTATTTGAGCAATCGTCTCCATAAGAGGAAGATAGATTGTGCATCCCAGCATCCTCAAGGCTTCTCAGCCATAGGACCACCACACAAACCACCATGGTGTGTAAAAAGTGGGGGCTTACCAAACTCAAATGACCAGGGCTTTTGTTTCTCAGAGAACGGGGGCAGGAACTCCCGCCTTAGGAGTCAGCCTTTGTTTCTGCCCCCTACCCACCTCTGAGCACTGTCCCTTGGTTCCTCCTGCCTACCTCCCAGTACCATCCCTATTAGAGAATTCATAAGGGGTGCGGGCAGGGGAGTATCATGAAATTAGTGGGCCTGTGTGTCATGGAGAGATCATCCATGGGTGCAGTGTCGGTCAGAGCACAGTGGGCCCCCCCACCCCTCAGGACCCGTGTTCAGTGAACACCCTGCACCCATGGATGATACACCACTGGGTGCGGGTATAGATGATGAGGTAATCCAACCAACATCTCCACAAAATGTAGAGCAAAAGCAATAACCAACTGGTGGGACTTTAATGGCCTATAGTGCATACTTCATTACTATGTGTTATGCATTATAGGCCCTTAAAGTCTCACCAGGGGGTTATTCCCTTTTCTCTATTGGAGAATACAGAACCAAGTATCCTTTTGTGCTAGAAAGTGATTTGCATGGAATTTGTTAAAGTGTTACTAAACCCCCTTTTTTTTACATTAAAACAACAAAAAGGTTATTACTCGCTCTGTGCAGTGGTTTTGAACAAGACCAGCCCTGATCCTCCTGTTCTTGGTTCCCACGCTGGCACTCCTGGCCCCTCCCTCTTGCTCTGGGGGCACCCAAGCTGGCTTGCTCCCGGCCGTGGCTCTGTGTGTCCATTCACACATGGAGCCACGGATTGCCCCCGCCCCCTCGGTCTACTGATTGGCTGTGATTGACAGCAGTGGGAGCCAATGGCCAAAAGCCAATCCGGAGTGCGAGTCCCCGGAGAGCCAAGGTTGTTATGGACACCACTGGGTTGAGAGGGGGCTCAGGTAAGTATTAGGTGGGCTGGGGGGGGGGGCTGCTGCACACAAAAGGTTTTTTACCTTCAAGCATAGCGTGCATCAAGGTAAAAAACCTTGTGCCTTAACAACCACTTTAATGATAACAAGAAAGACAGTAAAATCGATCCCCTGCTGTGAGCAACAATAGGCCCCACCCCAGCAACAGTAGACCCCCCAGAAACAATAGACCTCCCTCAGCAACAATAGATCCCCCACACAGCAATAGACTTCCCCCAGTAGCAATGTTCCCCCTCAACAAAATGCCACCCCAGAAACAGTAGACTCCTAGCAGCAACAACAGATCTCCCAGCACTAGCATCAATAGATCCTCCAGCAGCCAGCAGCAACAGACCTCTCCCTCAACAATAGATCCCTCCCAGCAACAATTGACCCTCCATCAGAAACAATAGACCCCCATGCAAAAATAGATCCCTACCAGCGACAACAGATTCCCCCAGAAGCCAGCATCAATAGACCCTCCAGCACATCCCAACACTTCTTTTCATTACATACATTCATTGCTGGAGGTGCTGGAACTGCATTCCCCGCGTTCCCGTTGAAAAAATAAGCCCTGCAAATGACCCTCACTAAGGAGAGATTCCACAGAACCTCCAACTTCCTTTAAGCGTCTTGCCAGACAATTAAACCATGATGTATGCCTCAAATCAATATGTGGTAAAGCTCTGTGTAAAAATGATATCATGAAAAAAACACTTTCCATAATGTAAATCATTGGGGTGAGCAATAATTAATGAGGGTCAATGCACTTACACCAAGTAGATGTTATACAAATAATTCCTATCACGTAGATGGTCAATTCGCCCAAAACCAAAATGGCCGCGGCTGCTTTGCATATACGCAATGGCACGTGTTCTGGCTTTGACTAACGCGTTTCGTCATATGTCATATTGGGCACACAGTGACTTTTATAGTTTGTATTCATAGTTTGACAGTACATGATCTGCATATTGGTGACTGGCATTTTTCAGGCAGACTTACAACCAAACAAAAAGCCTCCATATGAAAACCTTTAATTATTTTTATTGTCCTTAGCCAACTCTTCATCAAACACCATGGAAAGCTTTGAGAACACGGTTTCCTTTCTACCACCGATTGTCCTGAACTTTGAGTTTCCTCCAGGATATCCCTCAACCACGGGCCCCATCTTCACTCTCAGCTGCAAGTGGCTTTCACCACAACAGGTAAAGAATTCACTTGTATAATATCACAATCCCCGTGTTTCATCATTTGAAATATACAGCAAGTACAGAAAAACGAGTTCATGTGGCAGAAATATGGGGGGAGAATTACTAAAACCGGAGCACTCAGAATCTGGTGGAGCTGTGCATGGTAGCCAATCAGCTTCTAACTTCAGCTTCTTCAATGAAGCTTTGACAATAAATACTGGAAGCTGATTGGTTTCTATACAGAGCTCCACCAAATTCTGTACGCTCCAGTTTTAGGAAATAACTCCCATAGTGTGCTCCTATCATCCTCTTTGACATCAAAATGCTTTCTTTTTGGCTCTGACACATGGGAGAGATTTACTAAAACTGGTACAACCAATTTGGTGTAGCTGTGCATAGTAACCAATCAGCTTCTAACTTCAGGTTGTTCAATTAAGCTCTCACAATAAAACCTGGAAGCTGATTGGTTACTATGCACAGCCGCACCAGACTTGGTTAATCTCCCCCATGGCCTTGCCTTCTTCATTTCTGATCCATTACATAGGACACAGATCTCTCCTCGTCATCTTCTCCCCATCTCCAACCATACTTATCCCAATAACCCATCTTCATGGCTGTCACATTTAGGTAAGTCTGTATCTGGGGAGGGTCAGATCCTTATTATCAGGGGCAAAGCTTATCCTTTAAAGTGGTTTTAAAGCCTCAAGGTTTTTTACCTTAAAGCATTCTCTGCAACAAGGTAAAACAACCTTCTGTGTTTAGGATGGATTAAACCATGAAAAAATACTGATAATGGCCATATAGTAGGTCTACAAAAGTAAATGTTCCAAGCAGTTGACACGTTTCACATTAAACCGCTTCCTCAGGACCTCATTGTCTTGACTGCAAAGAACATTGGCATATCGCCCTATGAGTATGGGATTAGAGGTCCCTACAGGAGGAAACAATGTTAGTGAGGGACCTGGATGAGGGGACTCAGGGGACTACAACTGGCTTCACAAGGTAAGGAAAATTTACCCTGGGAAGAATTTGTTAGAAAGAGGTGGCAGGAAGGGATTGATAAAATGTTATGTGGAGTTGGGCTTTAAGTGTTGAATTTAATTGACATACTTTGAAAGTTAAAGCCTGTGTGGATGGACTAATGGTGCATTCAGCTTGTATCTGGGATCAGTTTGCCATTTTCTGAGAATAAAGTGTGCTCCATTCTCTTTAATATGGCAGTGCATGGTGTCAGCCCTGCCTTCTTAATTTCAGATGCATTACAAAGGACACAGACCTCTCTTTTTCTCCTCTTCCCGTTTTTAACTGCATAACCCTTCCTCATCTCTCCCTCATCTTCTCTCCCAATTCCTCATTTTCATAACTCCATCCTCATCCCCATAACCCATCCTCCTTTCCATTACCCATCCTCCTCCCCATAACCTATCCTACACTCCCTTCATCTTCATAACTTCTCATCTCCCTCCATTCTCATCTCCATAACTCCTTCTCATCTTCTTCCATTCTCATCTCCATAACCCCTCCTCATCTCCTCCACCCATTTTCATCTCCATAGTCCCATCCCCATCTCCATAATCCATCGTTATCTCCTTCCATTCTCATCTCCATAACCCCTCCTCATCTCCTTCCATTTTCATCTCTATAATCCCATCCCCACCCCCTCCCCATCCCTATCTCCATAATTCATCATCATCTGCTTCCATTCGCATTTCCATAACCTCTCCATAACCCCTCCTCATCTCCCTCCATGCTCATCCTAATAACCCATCCTCATCTCCTCCACCCATTTTTATCTCTATAATCCCATCTCCCTCAATCCTCATCTCCTTAATCTCACCCCCATCTCTCTCCATCCTCCTCTCTATAATCCATCATCAGATCCTTCCATTCTCATCTCCATAACTTCTCCTCATCTCCCTCCAACCTCATCTCTATAACCCCTCCTCATCTCCTCCACCCATTTTCATAATCCCATCTCCATCTCCCTCCATCCCCATCTTTATAATCCATCATCATCTCCCTCCATTGTCATCTCCATAACTTCTCCTCATCTCCCTCCAACCTCATCTCCATAACACCCCAACATCTCCTTCACCCATTTTCATTGCCATAATCCCATCTCCATCTCCCTCCATCCTCATCTCCTCAGCTCCACAGTTTAGGAGCAAGTGCATTTTATATGGAAAGAATTTAACTATAAAACATAACAATTCTAATCCTTTTGCATTCAATATTTCAGCTTACGCTTATGTGCCAGCGGTTAGACGATCTCTGGGAGGAGAACAGAGGAAGTGTTGTTTTGTTTGCTTGGATGCAATTCCTGAAGGAAGAGACCCTTGAGTACTTGAATATAAAATCGCCTTATGAAGTTCAGTTTACCAATAATGGAACGCACCCCTTGATGAAGGCTGATGAAGAAGCAAGTCTATGCATTGCTGCAGCTACTGCTGAAGAGGAAGCGGCTGATAGACGGGCTATACAAGATGTCCAATCGGTGTATGACCTCATCAGACACATATTGGACTTTGATGAGAGCCAACAGAAGAAATGTTTTGACAGCAAACCCTTCTTATGCAATATCTGCTTCTCTGAGAAGCTAGGCAGTGACTGCACTTATTTCAAGGACTGCAGTCATGTGTACTGTGATAGCTGCCTTAGAGACTATTTTGAAATTCAAATCAGAGATGGCCAGGTCCATGCCCTTAATTGTCCAGAACCCAAGTGCACATCAGTCGCTACACCTGCCCAGGTAACCTGTAGTTTATTTTATTTTTTCAGGCTCCATATTTAGCTAACCATGTATATATAAATTTACAGCGGCTTATGAGCTGAGGCCGGTTGCTAAAGCTCAAGTAGCCCTGTAAGTAGCCATGCAATGAAGAATTCAGCACTTCTGTGCTCAGCACACTCTGTAAACTGCTAGTAGTGGGGGGTCCAGTAAGGTAATTAGGGGCACAGAAAGCCTTAGTTCACATGAGTACTGGGGGGGCAGAAGAGCATCCAGACCCTTTCTCACAGGTTCCATTCTGACCACACTTTGAATGCTCAAGGACAGCTTTTCTCAACAACGGTTCTATGAAATCCCTAGCGTTCCTCCAGAAGTTTCTGTTGCTTAAACAACCTGCAATTTCAAACTTTTAAATAAGTAACCACTGACACCCATGATGTTTTTAGCTGTATATACTTTCTACTTACCCTGACCACTAATTGAAGCAGTATTCTTCCCACTGACTACCAATCTAAGAAGCATTCTTCTCATTGACCACCAAAGAAAGAAACTTTTTTTCCTATTGACCACCAGTGGTGAGGGAGCCCACCCCCTGGCACACCACTGCAAGGGTTAAATGCTCATTAAGTCTCGGGGTAGAGGAACAAAGTATAATACTGACCCTATTCCATGCTCTGGCCTCTGGAACTCTCCTTCACTCCGGCCTGTCCCTTGCTATTCTCACGTACAGTGCAGGTTTATTAGCCCTGCATTGAATTTGATGACCATCATTGTGAGACTGCCAGCTGGAGAGTCTTAGAGGAGAGGCTGTGGGTGACCAGTAACACAGATGGGGGAAGCTAACGGGAGCTGGAGGATCCCACTACAGGGGTAATTTTATGTGTCCTGCCTGGAGTTGAGCTTTATTATTCTGTGAATAGTATAAATATAAAGTCCAAAAACAGTTGACTTTAACATCCATAAAAATGTAAATTTGTGTACTTTGCAGGTAAAGAAGCTGGTTGGGGAAGAATTGTTCGGTCGCTACGACCGTCTCCTCTTGAAGTCTACTTTGGAGTTGATGACTGATGTGGTTTATTGCCCTCGTCTGAGCTGTCAGACTCCGGTAATGCAAGAGCCAGGCGGCACAATGGGCATTTGCTCAAGCTGTCAGTATGCTTTCTGTACCCTTTGTATGATGACCTACCATGGACTCTCCAAATGTAATGATCCAGAATGTAAGTCAATGCTGGTTTTGTAACAAAGATTCAACTTTTTGGCCTGCCCTGGCCACTAGCTAGATGAGATGACTCTTGTACCACACAGCATGGCCATCTGTTTACACAGACACCCTCTCCTGACTCCTAAAGCTACACCCAATTGCCCCATCTTCTCTCCAACATGTCTCTACCTCATGTACTTTTAATAACTCTGCTCTTACTTTTCCATCCTTATGGCTGAGTTTCCCATGCCCCAGTTCTCTTACTGTGCTTGGACCTTAAAGGGTAACTTTACTTTTGTGGGGGAAAAAAACATAGCAAAACAAAAAAGATAATATAACATATACAAATGGGACTCAAGTCATATTGCGGAAACGAGCAATGACGTCATCTGCTGGATGGAGTATAGCACACACCATTCAACATCAAGGAAGTATCTCCCCACTGCTGCTTCTGCATTGTAAGGAGTCCCATGGAACTCTGACCTTCAGTCTATTCCTTCTGTCTGAATAGAGTAACTTTGGTCACCTCTGACTCACCTGCCACCAGTTGTCTTGTTTTCATGAGTACCAGAGAACTTGACTCACACCCTGATATTTACCTTGGTCCTTGCCTATCACAAAGTCATGCCATGTATGATTCTAGACACAGGCGGACAGTCTCACTGCAACAGTTGCCCTCAACTCACACTACTAACAGCTCCAGTGCTACTTGCAGCGTGCCCACTGATGTGGCTGATGTCTCAGCTTGGAATCATGTTGCCCTCTGATCCTAGAATCTATCTCATCTTCTGAGTCTTCTCTAGCTCAATCAGGTGTAGCCTCCTTCTCTGCCCATTAAGTTTTTTACTGCACTAATGCAAGTCTTTATACCCCAGATCACTCAGTTATTTGCTGACTTTGACCACAGAGGCCACAAGCTTGCTCCGAACCCTTCTTTATCTTCTATCTGGTCTGCTTGCAGCCTCTGGCATTCAGCTGTTGAGACCCTGTCTAATTCAAAGTTGATCTAGTCCTTGCCAGATAAGCTTGCCTCCAATGAATCACAGCCTTCTGCCATTATTCTCAAATTAAAAGAGACTATCTTGACAATTTTTGATGTGGCGCACACCGCTCTTAAACAAAAGAATCAGCCTGTTTCTTCTACCCACACTGGGTATGGTAGCTAGTTTCCAGAGGCTACAGGCTGGAGTTTCATTCCCTGCCTCCTCCTCCAATGTTCATCTGTCGCCACTCGCGATTAGCAGATGTCCAATGAGCCCTGTTTGCTCTTCTACTTTAAGGTGTCATTGCTTCAGTTCCTATGGCAGGATGGTTTTAGGGGTTTCACTTCAATTCGTACACAGTTCCCAAACCCGAAAGGGGGTATTAGTCTTATTTTGGATTTCAAAGCAATGAATCTCTTCATTCAGGCTCAGTAATTCTGTGTGGAATCCACAGAATCTGTCATTGCTTCCCTTCACCAGGGAGACTTTCTGGCTTTTGTGGACATCAAGGACCTGTACCTGCATTTTTCTATCTTTCCAAGACATCCATGTCTCCTTTGCTTTAATGTGGATTCCTAATTTGTGGCCCTGCTCATCAGCCTCCCGTCTGCACCTTTACCAAGTTACTGGAACAAGTACTAGCCCTACTCTACTCTAATGGAATTCCTAATGCTGTATACAAAGATGACCCCCTGTTGAGGGAATAGTTGATAAAGGCTCTGTCAGATAGCCAACCGTTCAGATATGACAAGGGTTAGGATAGACCCTAAACCTTCAGAAAAGGTCACTGGAACAGACGTATTGTTTGTAGTATGAGTCTTGTCCAAAACATAACTCAGACCAGACTGTTTTTCCCTCAGGAGAAACGTCAACCTATCCAATCCCAGATTCCAATTCTCTAGTACAGGAGTCATCCTATTCTTTGCATTTGCATGAGAGTCTGAGGTCTGATGGTGTTCTCCTTTAATTTGCCCAGTTTCAATTCAGTTAGTCATAAGAAACCACAAGAAGCCACTGTGTGGTAACTTGGGAGCTTGTTTATTAGATTAATAATGGCGTGCCATGTCCTATTTCATAAATCCTGGAAACTGGAAATACATGGACTTTTTAGGCACCTCAGTACACTCTGGTGCCTATAAAGTCCAAGTTTTTCCAGTTTAGGAATTATGCATTTATACAGTTTTACCTCACACCACTACAACTCAACATTCTGCCTTCATGGGACAAGTCAATCTAGTCCTTGGACAGACCGATTTCTTTACCACCAAGCAAAAGGTTGTCCCTGACTTGGTGAAATCCAGCTCTGGAATAAGGGAAGTCCCCCCTTCCCGTCTTTTGAAAGATCCTCACAACAGATGCAAGCCTGGTCAGCTGGGGAGGTGTCCTGGGGACTTCGTCGTTGGAGGAATTGTATATCCTGCTCAACATCCTTGAGCTTCAGGAGATTTTGTTGTCTTTGCAGCAATGGACAATCCTTCTGGAGGGTCATCTGATCAAGATTCAGTAAGCCAACACTGTGGTAAGGGCATACATCAACCATTCGGGGGGAGCCAGACATTTTTCAGCAGCAGAAGAGGTAGAGAGGATCCTGTCCTGAAGAGAACTTTATGTTCCAGTATTGTCTGCCGCTTACATCCTAGACGTAGAAATTGGCAAACAGACTTCTTTAGCTGGCAATGTCTGGACTAGGGTGAACTGAGGAACCAGGGGTGTTCCATGACCTGTGTCACAGATGGGGGTGCCAGATATATACATCCTGGCCTTCAGATTCAATAGCAAATTGTCTCCAGGTACAGGGTTCCTTTAGCGGAAGTAGTGCTCTGGTGGCCCAGTGGGATCAGTACCCCTGATCTTTCTCTACATTTGAGGATCAGATGGGGACATTTCCATGATCCTCATTTTTCAAGATTTGCCTGGTTATTTGTGGCACTCCGTACTGTTTGGGCTACTGGTGGATCATCTGATTCTTCTGTCTCAAGGATTGGTTTACAGTATCTGATCTAATGGCATGACTGTTAAAGCCCAGATTTTGAAGAACAAGTGCATCTCTGAATCTGTGATTTGTTAAAAGCAAGAAAGTCTACTTTCTGCAAGGTCTATCATAAGACATGGAAAACATACTTCACTTAGCGTGAGTCTTAGGCTTCCACCCTTGGAGTTTCTTTGTGGGAAGAATTTTCTCCTTCCTGCAGCTTGGTCTTGATTAGTGTTGAGCGAACCCGGACTGTAACGTTCGGGTCCGTACCGAACTTTTGGGTGTCCGTGGCACGGACCCGGACCCGGACATTTCAAAAATCGTTCGGGTTCGGTCCGGGGTTCTGCTATTTTACTCCACGTGTTGAGAAGCTGCAGGGCAGCCAATCAACAAGCGTTTCACTGGTTTGCCCTTAGAAGCCATCACAGCCATGCCTACTAATGGCATGGCTGTGATTGGCCGGTGCATCATGTGACCCAGCCTCTTTATAAGCTGGAGTCACAGTGCTGCAGTCACATGCTCCTTGGGTTAGTATAGGGAAAGGTAGCTGACGGCGTGAGGGACAGATTTTAGCCATTTTAAGACCTGATCCTGCATCCTGAGATAGATTACTTTACTACTGCTGTCTGTGCTGTTGCTCTGAGGACAGATAGCAGAAATTAGAGATTTCACATACCGCTGCTTTGAGTTGCAGATCAAGCTCTGCATAGAACAACACAGGAGTCTCGTTGT
>BLSH010235058.1:162935-176170 GCA_018402905.1 Glandirana rugosa | reverse complement strand
AACGGGTCAGTCATACCGACCTCTTCTTTACTTACCTCACGATTGACGTGAGATAATCAAGGTTACCTCCTGTCTATTCTATAATCCCCAGATTTTCTGGGGATTACAAAGTAATTTCACTCGGACAGTGGTCTTTTACGTAATGTATAACCTGTAAAACACTATTTTTTTTTCAAATCATTGTTTTTTTTTATTTATTTAGAGGAGGGGTGGGGATGTATGTGTGTATGTTTACATTTACGTACGTACGGACGTGTACGTCTACAAGGTCTAAGGCTATTCAGGGGTGGGACGTCTGGGGCTGTTGGTGGCCGTTCCCAACAGCCCTTCTCCGGGAACAGGAGTAGTTGTACCCCTGTTCGACGAAACCCCAGCGAGCGGCCCCCCCCCCCCCCTCCTGGACCATACCAGGCCACACGCCCTCAACATGGGGAGTATGGGTGCTTTGGGGCAGGGGGGGCTCTGCGCCCCCACCCCAAAGCAGCTTGTCCCCATGTTGATGAGGACAAGGGCCTCTTCCCGACAACCCTTGCCGGTGGTTGTCGGGGTCTGCAGGGTGGGGACTTATCGGAATCTGGAACATCTGCATGTGCAGGCATGCATGCATTTACATTTGTATGTGTGTATGTAGGGGTGGGGAGGAGATTTATTTATTTTTTTTTGTTACTAAACTTTTTTTTTATCACAAAATGTCCAATATGTAATGCATTTTCTGGTGACAGGCTCACTTTAATGAAACATTAGGGGTCTTTTAGACCCCTAATATCTTATCTGTCCTCCATTGGAACTAATAGAGTGCAGTTAGCACTCCATTCATTTCTTCTCCAGCCATACTGACTGGGCAAAGTGGCACCAGGACCCCGAAAATACATTTTACATGCTGCTCATGGGTTAATAACAGGAAGATCAGAGAATGGACATTTGCTGATCTCTCTCCCATCCACCTTATGGTGCCCGTCATGCTGGTCCTGGGTCTGTTGATGGACGTGCAAATTCAAGTGATTAGGGGGTGTGGAAGTTAATGCATTGCTTCTCCTGGACCATACCAGGCCGCATGCCCTCAAAATGGGGAGTATGGGTGCTTTGGGGCTGGGGGGGCTCTGCGCTCCCCCCACCCCAAAGCACCTTGTCCCCATGTTGATGAGGACAAGGGCCTCTTCCTGACAACCCTTGCCAGTGGTTGTCGGGGTCTGCAGGCAGGCACTTATCGGAATCTGGAAGCCCGCTTTAACAAGGGGACCCCCAGATCCTGGCCCCCCACCCTATGTGAATGAGTATGGGGTACATTGTACCCCTACCCATTCACCTGAAAAAAAAGTGTAAAATAAAAACCACACTACACAGATTTTTAAAATATTTTATTAAATCAGCTCCGGCGTCTTCTCCCCTCTCTGGCTCTTCTTTCTTCTGCTCTTTTGTGGGGTCTTCTATCTTCTGAGGGGTCTTCTTTCTTTTCCCTCTCTGCGGCGTCTTCTGCTCTTTTGCCGGTCTTCTCTGCTGTCCTCTTCCCTCTGTTCTTCCTCTCTTCTTCTTCCCATGTTGACACAACGCAATCTCCTTCACGAATGCCCTCTCCGATGTGTGCTGTGACTTATATTGGCATGGGGCGGGGCCACCTGCTGACATCCCCCAGAGCCCCCCCAATATGTCACAGCTCCACCCCGGGATGTGACATTGTAGGGGTGGTGCCTCCGGATGATGTCAGCGGGTGGCCCCGCCGCATGCCAATATAAGTCACAGCACCACCTTGTTAAAGGGGGATTCCAGATTCCAGAGTCCCCACCCGCACACCCCGACAACCAACAGCAAGGGTTGTCGGGAAGAGGCCCTTGTCCTCATCAACATGGAGACAAGGTGCTTTGGGGTGGGGGGCGCAGAGCCCCCCTGCCCCAAACTCCCCATGTTGAGGGCGTGTGACCTGGTATGGTCCAGGAGGGGGGTGCTCGCTCATCCCCACCCCCTTTCCTAGCCTGCCGGGCTGCGTGCTCAGATAAGGGTCTGGTATGGATTTTGGGGGGAACCTGGTGCCATTTTTTTTTTTAAATTTGGCGAAGGGTTCTCCTTATAATTCATACCAGACCGAAGGGCCTGGTATGCTCCTGGAGGGGGACCCTATGCCGTTTTTCTTTAAATTTGATCCCCAGAGCACAAGTCGCATGCCAAAGCCGGATCAGTGAGGACAATGATCCGACTTTGATCCGACTTCAGTGCCTTTCAATGGGCTAAAGTAGTACAGGAACCTTTTTCAAAGTCGGAGCAGTTAAGACGGCTCTCATAGGGAATCATTGTTTTTGTGACGTAATGCGACTTGTGCTCCTAATGTCGGTCCGAGAATCGGACTGTTATGAACCCAGCCCAACTGAACAAGCTGAAGTTAGAAGCTGAGTTTTTGTAAATCAACCCTTATTAAAGTGGTAGTAAGCCCATCCATTTAACAGTTTAAAAAACAGTTCCATTTCTGGCACGTGCCGGAAATGTAACACTCCCATTGGCTGTGCTCTAAACCAAACTGTCAAACCATCCAATGGCTGGTGTCATAGCTGATCACATGTGCAGCATCATGGCAGTTGTAGATTAAACAGAGGCCAAGATGGCAGCTTCCTTGGCTGAAAATTATAGGAGGGTTTACTACCACTTTAACTTGGTGTGACCTCATCCTTTATACTGTATGAAGCGTATGTTACCAACAAATTGCAAACAAACATATTGCATTTATGTGTTCTAAAATTAATTTTCGTATATTCTTTACTGAAATTTAGCATTTTATTAACCATAGTACACACATTGCGTGACTGTGTATGGGAGCCGCGATCTCTCTCCTCCCCCACTCAGCCCAGCCCCCACACAGTTACAACACACACAGGGAACACAGTTAACTCTTAGAGCGCCCCCTGCAGGTTAACCCCTACCCTGCCAGTGACATTTAAACAGTAATCAGTGCATTTTCATAGCACCGATCGCTGTAGTCAAAATGTTGTCAAAATGGTCCGACACGTCCGCCGCAATATCACAGTCCCACTAAAAATTGCAGATCGCCGCCATTACTAGTAAAAAAAAAAAAATGAATAAATAAAAACCCCATAAATTAATGCTTATCATTCGTAAACGCGGCAACTTTTGCGCAAACCAATCAATATACGACGATTGCAATTTTTTTTAACCAAAAATATGAGGAAGAATATAAATCGGCCAAAACCAATGAATAAATCCGTTTTCTTTATTTATTTTTTTTTGGATTTGTATTTTAGCAAAAAGTAAGAAATATTGTTTTTTTTTTCTTGCAAAATTGTTGCTCTTTTTTTTATTTATAGCGGTGATCAGAAATGACGCAGAGGGGATCAAATACCACCAAAAGAAAGCTCTATTTGTGGGGAAAAAAAGACGCAAATTTTGTTTTGGGCACAATGTTGCACGACTGCGCAATTGTCAGTTAAAGCGACGCAGTGCCGAATCGCAAAAAGTGCTCTGGTCCTAAAGTGGGAAATCCTTCCGGGGCTGAAGTGGTTAATAAGCTCTCTCATTTATGTAAAACCATTTACACAATACCTTATCTTAAAGTGATACTAAAGTCTCATATTTTTAAAGATAAAAATAATAAACATGTTATATTTACCTGCTCTGTGTAATGGTTTTGCACAGAGCAGCCCCAATCCTCCTCTTCTTGGGTCCCTCTTCAGTGCTCCTGGCCCCTCCCTCCTACTGAGTGCCCCCACAGCAGCCAGCTTGGCATGGGGGCACCCGAGCCAAGCCACAACTCCGTGTGTCCATTCAGACATGTTTCCGCGGCCCAGCCCTGCCCCCTCTCTCTCCTCATTGGCTGACTGACTTTGTTTGGCAGCAGCTCTCTCAGCCAAGGAGGAGGGATAGTCCCGGGCAGCCGAGGTGCTTCTGCAACATCACTGGATCTAGAGGAGGCTCGGGTAAGTATTAGGGGAGCTGCTGCACACAAAAGGCTTTTTATTTTTATCTTAATGCATAGAATGCACCTTCTGCCTTTACAACCCCTTTAAGCATTTTGTTACTCAGGATTTTTTTTTTTTTTTTAGAAAATCCCAGTTCATTGCACAATGAAGACAGCCAACTTCCAAAGATGGGCCAGGGGAAGGGAGCCCGCCGGAGGAGAAAGCAAGAATGGGAGAGCGAGAAGTGGATAAAAGAGAACTCCAAGAATTGTCCTCGCTGTAGATCCTTGATTCAGGTAAGTAGCCGCAGTCTGACAAAGGCGTAGCATTGTGACTGGGTCAGGGTTACGTCGTTCTTGTACTCCTTTTTCTTTTGTTGGCATCTTTCCCCTATCCATCTTTTATACAAGCCAACTGATGGTGAGAAGGAGCAGAAAGACACAACTATTGTATAGCACTGCAAACCAGGGAACAGGGACTGAATATTCAATGAGAAAACAGACACAAGATTTCCACAATAGTGGCAAAGATCAATATGACTTTCTTACATCCAGCATGTCTAGTCTCTGTAAAGAGTACCTGTCATTGCATAAAGCTAACACAAGGGGGCTTGCTCACCCTTGTTGATAGCAATAAAGTCAAGCACATTTGTGAGGTCAGGCACTGATGTTGGACGAGAAGGCCTGGCTCACAGTCTCCACTCTTCATCCCAAAGGTGCTCTATTGGGTTGAGGTCAGGACTCTGTGCAGGACAGTCAAGTTCCTCCACCCCAAACTCGCTCATCCATGTCTTTATGAATCTTGCTTTGTGCAGTGGTCCAAATCATTTGGTGGAGGGGGGATTATGGTGTGGGGTTGTTTTTCAGAGCTTGGGCTTGGCCTCTTAGTTCCAGTGAAGGGAACTCTTAAAGAGGAAGTAAACCCAGATTGGGTTTACTTCCTCTACATTCCCCTGCAAAGTAGAAGCATAATGGGCCACTATGCATCGCATAGTAGCCCATTATGTGCCACTTACCTGCAAACGAAGCCTGCGACGCCCAGCGCTGCCCCCTGTGCTGGCAGCGTCCATCTTCTGCCCCTCTTCCTTCCGGGGCTGCAATCTCCGGCTCTGTGACTGCCCGGAGTCGTGTGGCGTTACCTATGCGTGCGGGAGCCGCCAGTCGCGGCACAATCACAGTGAAGAAACGGCACGGAGGCCGAAATGACGTCGGCACATCTCTTACACTGCATATCTCCTGAACCGTGCAGGTTTGGGAGATATGCAGGGCACCTACAGGTAAGCCTTATTATAAGCTTACCTGTGGGTTAAAGTGGTTGACAACCACTTTAAGGCGTCACCATACCAAGACATTTTGGACAATTTCATGCTCCCAACTTTGTGGGAAGAGTTTGGGGATGGCCCCTTCCTGTTCCAACATGATGTGCACCACTGCACAAAGCAAGGTCCATAAAGACATGGATGAGCGAGTTTGGGGTGGAGGAAATTGACTGGTCTGCACAGAGTCCTGACCTCAACCCGATAGAACCTTTGGGTTGAATTAGAGTGGAGACTGTGAGCCAGGCCTTCTCATCCACATCAGTGCCTGACCTCACAAATGCTCTTCTGGAAGAATGGTCAAACATTCCCATAGACACTCCTAAACCTTGTGGACAGCCTTCCCAGAAGAGTTGAAGCTGTTATAGCTGCTAAGGTTGGGCCAACTCAATATTGAACCCTGCGGACTAAGACTGGGATGCCATTAAAGTTCATGCGCATATAAAGGCGGGTGTCCCAATACTTTTGGTATATAGTGTATGTATAAAATATCCATGCCTAAAATTCTCTTTAAGCGCTTACGGAGCTTTGTGATGAATGGCGGTTCTGACTTCAGGTTCTTTCTTGTGATTCTTAAACCAGAAAGGTTGACCTTTTCCTCAGCTATTACTGCCAGGATGTGACAATCTTCCATAGGAAAGTCAGCTGTGAATGTTATTATTCATATAATATAGAGTGAATCTGGAAAATACTGCATTATGGGCACTAGATTGAGCTGATGATCATAAGAAATAGGTCTTTATTTCCTAGGATCATCAGCTCCATCTACTGGCCATAGAGCAGTATTTTCCAGATTCACTCTATATTATATGAATAATTACATTTAATTTGGAGAGAAAATAGCCCAATTAACATTTGACATTTGCAAAGAACAAATTTACTGGCAGTTTTACAGGATGAATAGCTCTGCACTTTTTTTTTTTTTTTTTTTTAATACAAAGACATTATGTAAGTAATTTAATTTCTTATAAACCATGAAAACTTTACAAACACTTCGTTTTCAGCAGCGCTCCCCATGCAAAACATTACAATATAAAGTGCATCAATATCCAAATTAATAAACCAATTAAATCAACATAAAGTGCATAAATATGAATAAATGCTGTAAAGTGCATGTGCTCAAAAAAAAGTCCAAAATTCTGAAATGCCAATATTCATAGGAGTCTGTAAATTCCTCCACCAGAGTCACTGTGTGCAGACATAAACACACCGAGGCTCACCAGACATCAGATGTACAACCAGCATTTCATTTAAAACAGAGATCACTGTTTCCTCCAAAGTCCCTTCAGCATCAGTAACTCAGGTCACAGGAGAGTAAACAGAAAGCCTCTCATAGAACACAAGGACTTTAATTCTTATTAAAATGCACTTACATCTAAAACATCATAAAACAGCCATTCATATCCGAGTTGTTAGGTGGTAAGTTGTAGTACGCCGTCCGCGGCGTCCAAACCGACATCTACTGTTCCTATGAGTTGTCGCGTGGCCACGCTCTTGTGACCAAATCGGAAGTGACGAAACGCATCAGTGGCGTGGCCGCGTGACGACTCATACGAACGGTAGATGCCTGTTTGGGCGCCTCGGTCAGATGTGCGCGAACGGTGTACTACAACCGGTAACTTACCACCTAACAACTCAGATATGAATGGCTGTTTTATGATGTTTTAGATGTAAGCACATTTTAATAAGAATTAAAGTCCTTGTGTTCTATGAGAGGCTTTCTGTTTACTCTCCTGTGACCTGAGTTACTGATCCTGAAGGGACTTTGGAGGAAACAGTGATCTCTGTTTTAAATGAAATGCTGGTTGTACATCTGACGTCTGGTGAGCCTCGGTGTGTTAATGTCTGCACATGGTGACTCTGGTGGAGGAATTTACAGACGCATATGAATATTGGCATTTCATAATTTTGGACTTTTTTTTGAGCACATGCACTTTACAAGTTTACAGCATTTATTCATATTTATGCATTTTATGTTGATTTAATTGGTTTATTCATTTGGATATTGATGCACATTATATTGTGATGTTTTGCATGGGGAGCGCTGCTGAAAACTAAGTGTTTATAAAGTTTTCATGGTTTATAACTAGAGTTGAGCGAACCCGAACTGTAAAGTTCAGGTTCGTACCGAACTTTGGGGTGTCCGTGACCCGAACCCCAACCCGGACATTTGAAAAAAAGTTTGAGTTCTAGGTTCGGGTATTTGATCACGCAAATCGTTTCACTGGTTTTTGCCCTTAGAAGCCATCACAGCCATGCCTACTAATGGCATGGCTGTGATTGGCCAGTGCATCATGTGACCCAGCCTCTTTATAAGCTGGAGTCACTTAGTGCTGCATGTCACATGCTCTCTGGGTAGTGTAGGGAGAGGGTGCTGCTGGTGCTGTGAGGGACAGATTGCAGATAGATAGATAGATAGGTAGAGATTACTACTACTACTGCTTTTAGGGACAGATTGCAGATCTCATCCTGCATTACAGAACGATCTGACTGGACTTGGTAGAGTCTACTGCTTAGAGGGACAGATTATTGTTCTAAAATCATCTCCTAGTCCTATAGGGTCAGGTTCCTGCTGTTGCTGTAAGGGACAGATTATTGTTCTAAAAATCATTTTGCAGCCCTCTAGCACTTTCCAGGACTTTTTACAGCCATTTTTGTGCCGAAAAGTTTGGGTCCCCATTGAATTCAATGGGGTTCAGGGTTCGGCATAAAGTTCGGGTCAAGTTCGGTACCGAACCCGGACTTGTTCCCGAAGTTCAGCCGAACCCACCGAAAGCGAACATCCAGGGGTTCGATCAACTCTATTTATAACGTTTTATATAATTTAAAGCAGCAGCAACCAATTTTATGGTGAGTTTTTGCACTACCCATTGAGGTTTTGCGGTGCTTTACGCATACAATTTAATTTCTTAGCTCAAGATGACAAAGTGTAATCTTTCTTTTTTTTTTTTTTTCTTACAGAAATTGTCTGGGTGCAACAAAATGGTCTGTACTCAGTGTGGGCAGTACTTTTGCTGGATGTGTGGGACCTTATTGCCTAAATATGATCCATACAGACATTTTAAAGACATGGTCTGCCCTCAGTAGGTATATGTCTTCATCTTGGACTGTTTGCGAATAATTGATATTGATAAGATATTTCTAAAATGTGATATCTGCTCATCAGACTTGGAGGAACCGACCTCTGCCTGTGGTCTCCCTGCAGCTGATATTTCCCATTGCTTACTTTCAGTGGCGGCTGGTCCATTGTTGGCGCATGGGTGCCCCCCCCCATCCATGCCACTGCCCTCCCTATCCATGTGCCCAGCCCCTTTCAGGAGGACGGGCGCATCATGTATTCCTATGGAAGGGTTGGGGGGGGTGTTTTTTCAAGCACGGATTAGAGCGAGAGGCTCTAATAGGCTTCAAAATAGGGTGGGCTCGGGGTGCAGAGCATTGGGTCTGGAGCCCACCCAGGTGTGTTGCAACAGCGAAGGAATATTCACAGTTGCAACACTGATCCTCCTGTTCTTGGTCCTCCCTGATACCCGCCAACCAAATGGCTAAAATGACAGTCATTCCTATTCGACGCCTAGGAGAAGATGTAAAGAGCCACTCAGAAGACACAGGAGCCCGCCCACCTTCCATAGAAGCTCGCTGCCACCAGAGCCTGCAACCCAGGAAGGTCAGATTACAGTTTGCCAAACAACATCTAAAAAAGCCTTCACAGTTCTGGAACAACATCCTATGGACAGATGAGACCAAGATCAACTTGTAGCAGAGTGATGGGAAGAGAAGAGTATGGAGAAGGAAAGGAACTGCTCATGATCCAAAGCATACCACCTTATCAGTGAAGCATGGTGGTGGTAGTGCCATGGCGTGGGCATGTATGGCTGCCAATGGAACTGCTTCTCTTGTATTTATTGATGATGTGACTGCTGACAAAAGCAGCAAGATGAATTCTGAAGTGTTTGGGGCAATATTATCGGCTCATATTCAGCCAAATGCTTCAGAACTCATTGGACGGCGCTTCACAGTGCAGATGGACAATGACCCGAAGCATACTGCGAAAGCAACCAAAGAGTTTTTGAAGGGAAAGAAGTGGAATGTTATGCAATGGCCAAGTCAATAACCTGACCTGAATATGATTGAGCATGTACCGTATTTTCTGGCGTATAAGACTACTTTTTATACTAAAAAACATCCCCCAAAAATCGGGGGTCGTCTTATACGCTGGGTACTGTAGCT
The DNA here is from genome assembly GCA_018402905.1 of Glandirana rugosa. Classification (NCBI taxonomy): domain Eukaryota; kingdom Metazoa; phylum Chordata; class Amphibia; order Anura; family Ranidae; genus Glandirana; species Glandirana rugosa. The sequence goes on along the minus strand of BLSH010235058.1, from coordinate 166,726 downwards.
TCGGCTACGTACAGAACGTCCACACAAAATGCTTAGCCCCCTGGATGTGTAATACTGTAGCTTTGGCTACTTACAGAACGTTCCTCTGCTGTAGCATTGCATGTACCGCACTGAGCCAATCACGGCAAGCGGTGTATTCTATTAATGCATACAAAGCCTGCTCGGATTGGCAAAGGTTGTATAAGCCCGCCTCTCTGACTCAGGCAATCCGAGCAGACTTTGTATGCATTAATAGAATGCACCACTTGTCGTGATTGGCTCAGTGTGGTCAGGGCTGGTGCAAGGATTTTTGACACCCTAAGCGAAACCTCATTTTGCCGCCCCCCTTGGCTCCACCCCTGACTCCACCCCCTTTGCCCTGTCCATGTATACAATGGAGGTGGTGGAGGTGGAGATTTTTGCAGCACCTCTACCCATTTCTTTAGCCGTGGTCCACAGGCCTGCCCCTTTGCCCCTGGACCCGCCTCATTTTAGCAGCCTGATGTGCTGCCAGCCGCGACTCTCCAGTGACAGGAGTGATCGATGCAGACTAGTGACAGATCAACAGCGGCCGGGCACCCTGGGCAGCAGTGGTACCCTAGGCGGCCGCCTACTCTGCCTAGTGGTAGAGCCGGCCCTGAGTGTGGTACATGCAGTACTATAGCAGAGGAACGTTCTGTAAGTAGCCGAAGCTACAGTATTACACATCCAGGGGGCTAAACCATTTAATATGGACGTTTTGTAAGTAGCCAAAGCTACAGTACTGGTACTATATTACACATCCAGGGGGCTAAAAGATTAATAATATGGAAGTTCTGTATGTAGCCGAAGCTACAGTACTGTATTAGGGCACATCCAGTGGGCTGATGTTATTAAATGGTGTTGCCTCAGAAGAGGGTTTAGTCTTATACAGCGAGTATAGCGCAAACTCTATGATTTAACTGGGAAATTAGGGGGGTCGTCTTATATGCTAAGCCGTCTTATACGCCGGAAAATACGGTATTTCACTTGCTGAAGACAAAACTGAAGGGAAAATGCCCCAAGAACAAGCAGGAACGCAAGACAGTTGCAGTAGAGGTCTGGCAGAGCATCACCAGGGATGAAACCCAGCGTCTGGTGATGTCTATGCATTCCAGACTTCAGGCTGCAATTGACTGCAAAGGATTTGCAACCAAGTATTAAAAAGTGAAAGTTTGATTATGATTGTTAATCTGTCCCATTACTTTTGGTCCCTTTAAAAGTGGGTGGCACATATACAAAGTGTTGTAATTCCTACACCGTTCACCTGATTTGGATGTAAATCCCCTCAAATTAAAGCTGAAAGTCTGCAGTTAAAGCACATCTTGAACTACTACTACTACTACTACTAATAATAATAATAACTAAACACCCAAACCTGAAAAAAAATAATAATGTATTTATTTATTTTGTGTTAGGGTGTTTAGTTATTTTTTTATTATTATTTTATTTTTTTAGGGGTTAGAGGTTAAGGTTAGGTATAATTATGTATTTATTTATTATTACCTAGTATTCATTTATTGAATGTATTTATGATTATTTTTATTTATTGTGTATTTATTTTACAATAAATATACGCCACTGCGTTCTGCACTCCTGTAACCTGTTTTTAGCCAACAGAGGTCTAAGTCCCACTGTTGGCTGACATCGCTCAGCTGTTTTAGGCTGGTGAATAAGCCCAACTTTGAAGTCAGGATTCACCCAGGCAGCTGAATCAGAGAGCTGCAGAGAGGCTTAGCCTGCTGCTCCCGCCCCATTCACAGCACAGAACTTCCAGTGAGCGCAGGAGGGGACAGCAGAGAACCGGTGAATGACAGTCACCGCCTCTTTGCTCAGTGAAGGCTGAGAACTGAGCAGTCAGCCGTGATTTCTCAAGTCTCAGTCTTAGAAGTGGCGGGGACCAGATGCTGCATTGGATCAATGTTGCAACCGCCTAAGTAAGTATCATTAAAAACAAAAAAGCCAAACTTCTTTTTAAAAAATATCTAAAATTAAAAAAAAAAAAGAAAAAAAAGAATGGGACTATATCATTTCGGGCATCCACAACCATACCTACTGTATATACGTCTTAAACAGCAACTTCCTAAAATCAAGTTTTATTATTCTTAAGTTAACCCCTTTCCACGACCACCTCCCTGCCCTGTAGGCATTTCTAAATGCTGGGAGGTGGAGGCGGGCATTCTGATCACGTGACTGCTGTGATTGGCAATCACAGTGGTCACATGATCGGTAGCTTTCTGGTACCTGCCGATAACTGCTGGAAGTGCACAGGGCGCACGCGCTCAGCACAGGAAAATGTTTAAGTAGGGACGCATATATACAGCCTCTCGAGGTTAAAGCCCACTCGCCGAAAGGCTACATAAAGGCGTACATCTGCTGGGAAATGGATAAAAAAAATATAGAGGGCATCTAACAATGTTCTCCTTCATACCATTATAATATTGTCCCCTGATTTGGGTATATTGGACCACCATGCTTATCCTTACTTATGCGGCTTTGCCCTGTGTAGAACCCTTTTTGGTTTTGCATGGGGAAAGCTTAAAGCTCAAGGCTTCCTTCTTCTCTAAGGTAGTTTCTGACTTTCACCTTAACTAGGACATTGTCCTTCTGTCCCTCTGTATGGCTCCAGTTCACCAGAAATGTATCTCCATTGTCTGGATGGGGCTCAGACTGGGTGAATTTGTTTCTCAGCCACAGCTTCTTCCTCAGAATGACTGTCATCCAGGATGGACCCCAAAAAGGTGTATTAGCTTTTTGGTTTTAACAGTTCTAGGTGGGTCAGACAGATCATTTTTCAGACTTATGGTCTAAAGCAGGGTTTCTCAACCAGGGTTCCGTGGAACCCTAGGGTTCCTCCAGAGGTTGCTAGGGGTTCCTTGAGCAATGGTCAATTTCTACCTCTCAGATAAATTCCCAAAGACATCATTGATCTTTTTATCTATCTGTAAGGGGGTAATTCTTCCCAATGACCACAAGTGTAAGTAGCATTCTTCCCATTGACCATCACACTAATGTATCATGAGTAGAGTTGAGCGAACCCGAACTGTAAAGTTTGGGTTCGTACCGAACTTTCGGGTGTCCATGTCCCAAATCTGAACCCGAACGTTTGAGAGAAACGTTCGTGTTCTGGTATTTTATCACGCATGTTGAATAGCTGCAGGGCAGCCAATCAACAAGCGTTTCACTGGTTTTCCCTAGAAGCCATCACAGCCATGCCTACTAATGGCATGGCTGTGATTGGCCAGTGCATCATGTGACCCAGCCTCTATATGAGGCTGGAGTCACAGTGCTGCATGTCACATGCTCTCTGGGTAGTGTAGGGAGAGGATGCTTCTGGTGCTGTGAGGGACAGATTGTGAGGGACAGATTGCAGTGATAATAACTAGGTAGAGATTACTACTACTGCTGTGAGGGACAGATTGTAGATCTATAACATCTCATCCTGCATTATAGAACGATCTGATACTGGACTAGGTAGAGATTATTACTGCTTTGAGGGACAGATTGCAGATCTAATAACATCTCCCATTTTTCTTTCATCATTAGAGATGGATCAATAATAGTGACGTTAGACAGGGAGTGTTAGACAGGGAGTGTCGTGGTCTTCGTAGGAGAGGGATGTGATGGGTCTCTCGTACACTGTACGTCGTGACACTGAGGTCGGAGTATATCTCCGACCCAGTGTACTACGTGACCGGTTAGTGTCGGTACGGTAATCATCCGTACCGACACTACCGAAGATCCCTTTTGGTCACTTTGCGAACAACTAACCGACGGGACGTCGATAAGTTGTA
>BLSH010235058.1:61748-78454 GCA_018402905.1 Glandirana rugosa | reverse complement strand
TCGGACAGATATATGATGGGAAGAAAAAAAAAAAATCATGTTCACCAAAAGGCCCCCACATCCATTATTTTATATCATGACAATTAAAACTAAAATTCAATTTATCAGGAAGTCAGATTTACATGCAACAGCACCTTGTCTATATGCAAAATGATATGGTATACCATTATGTTCAATTCCAAGGGGCGGGCTGGGGCAGTATAGAGGTGGGCTAGGGTAGTATATAGACAGGCTAGGGTAGTATATGGACAGGCTAGGGTAGTATATAGGCAGGCTAGGGTAGTATATAGACAGGCTAGGGTAGTATATGGACAGGCTAGGGTAGTATATGGACAGGCTAGGGCAGCATAGGGGTGCGATAGGGTAGTATAGGGGCAGGTGGAGCGGCCCAGGGGGAAGTTGTCATCACAAAACTGCTGGAAAAGAAATTGTGGTAGTCAATTTGCTGGGGAAATAGATAAGGAGAGGCATCTGTGGTTCAATTTTCTGTCCCTCTCAAAGTGCTGCCTGAGTCCAATGGACCCACTGGAACCCATGGTAGGGCCGACCCTGGCAGGGAGAGACGCAGACACAGGGCATTGTTCCTGTAATTGCTTCCCTGCACCAATCTCCCCCCTCCCTGTTCTGCTTGCTTCTCATTCCCCCTGTGTGCCCCTTGTCATTGTGGATTCCCCTTCCTTCCCGCAGCACTGCCGGCTTCCCTGTCCCGCTGGCTGCTGTGGGTAGAGGGCATGTTTCAGGATGGAGAGAGGAGGAAGGGACCAGTAATGTATGTATGTATGTAATTTACCTTCCCCTTCCTTTTTTGAATGGACAAAGTGAGTGATCAGTACTGATCACTCACTCTGTTCATTCATAACTTAGCATAGAAAACTGTGTTTGCTATGCTTCCGTTTATGAATAAACAGGAGCCTCTGTCTCCCGTTCATTCATCTTCAGTGCAGCTGAGACTGTTTGGGGGGCTTTGGTGAGATATCAGACCCCTGACATCTCACCTTTGAGACAGAGAAAGGAATTGAGGACACAATAATACATTTGGGTTATTTTCACCAAGGAAATGTAGAAGAATATATGTTGAACTAAATTTATGAAGAAAGATTATTTATTTGCAAAATTTTACAACAGAAACTAAGAAAAACATTTTTTTTGTTTTCAAAATTTTCAGTCTCTGTTCCTTCAGTTAGCAAGAAAAAAAAAAGATACAAATTTTCTTATGGGTACAGTGTAGCATGACCGCGCAATTGTCATTCAAAGTGCGACAGCGCTGAAAGCTGAAAATTTGGCCTGGGCAGGAAGGGGGTGAAAATGCCCGGTATTGAACCAAATGGTGATATGTTTGGTAAGCAATGTATAGTGTGTTTACAATAATAGTAGCTTGGCTGAAATTATTGGCTTACTCTGTTTTATGGCCTCCACAGATAAACAATGTCTACTGAGAATCAGGAAGCCCAGGAGGATGAACTTCTGGCTCTTAGCAGTATATACCCTGAAGATGAGTTTAGGAGAGATGACACTGCTCCGGGAGGGGAAATCCAAGTGTGTCTGGAACTTCCTCCAAACTTTAGGATATCTGTTAAATGTAAGTTAGATAATATGCATGTAATACACTATATTACCAAAAGTATTGGGACACCTGCCTTTACATGCACATGAAATTTAATGGCATCCCAGTCTTAGTCTGTAGGGTTCAATGTTGAGTTGGCCCACCCTTTGCAGCTATAACAGCTTCAACTCTTCTGGGAAGGCTGTCCACAAGGTTTAGGAGTGTCTATGGGAATGTTTGACCGTTTTTCCAGAAGCCCATTTTTGAGGTCAGGCACTGATGTTGGATAAGAAGGCCTGGCTCGCAGTCTCTGCTCTAATTCATCCCAAAGGTGTTCTATTGGGTTGAGGTCAGGACTCTGTGCAGGCCAGTCAAGTTCCTCCACCCCAAACTCGCTCATCCATGTCTTTATGGACCTTGCTTTGTGCACTGGTCCAAATCCTTTGGTGGAGAGGGGGATCAGTGGTGGCTGGTGCTGTATATTTTCGGGGGGAGGGGGGGATTTGGTCCTTCTGTCCATCCGTTGGTCACTCGTCTCGCACTTAACCCATATAGCAGCTTCCATTCCTTCCTGCAGGCCAGTCAAGTTCCTCCACCCCAAAACTCGCTCATCTATGTCTTTATGGGCCTTGCTTTGTGCAGTGGTCCAAATCATTTGATGGAGGGGGGATTATGGTGTGGGGGTTGTTTTTCAGGAGTTGGGTTTGGCCCCTAAGTTCCAGTGAAGGGAACTCTTAAGACGTCAGCATACCAAGACATTTTGGACAATTTCATGCTCCCAACTTTGTGCGAAGAGTTTGGGGATGGCCCCTTCCTGTTCCAACATGACAGCGCACCACTGCACAAAGCAAGGTCCATAAAGACATGGATGAGCGAGTTTGGGGTGGAGGAGCTTGGCTGGCTGACTATGATGTACTGTATGTCCAGATTATATGCTTCTTAATACGTGAATCAAGCTTATGACTGGCAGGAAAAAACAAATTAGAATGGCTTTATACAGCAATCGAGCCACCCACTAATGGTAAGTAGTGGCCTTTCCAAACTAGGGTTCCTCCAGAAGATGCTAGGGGTTCTCTGAGCAGTGAGTAGTGGTGGACTGAGTCCCAACTGGCATTGCCTGCAGAGGTCTGGCACCAACATCACTTGGCAGAACCATTGGTGCAGGCCCATCTCTTCTCTCAGGTAAATAACTACAGACACCTGACACCAATTGTCTTGTTAGCTGTGTGCAAAAAGGCTTATGTAATATAGGTGAAGTGCTTACATACAGAAAATCAGATTATAAAGTCCAATTCACAAATAATTGATCAGTCCATTAAAAATCATTCCCAAAGCATGAGTTGAAATGGCAATCAGAATGGATAAAAACAAGGAGTGTCCAAGGAAAAACTGCGACCATCACCCGTTCACACTGCCACTTAACCCTCAATGTGGACCTCCACCAAGAAAGGTCAGACAAGCATGTTCAGAGTAATCCTGGAGGGGTGTCCCTGGAAATGAATCACCATGTTCTTCCTATTAGGATGATCCTTCACTGCCCACAGTATCCTTGTTACTCACAGAAAAGTGAGGAAGAATAGAAGGGGCGTAACATAGTGTAGTATTTTGAATAAAATTTAATATCAAAATGGTAATACACTCACTTGGTTTAAAATCAGAATCAGCAATTGTACAGAGAAACCAAAGTTTCTAACCAACAAAATGGCCACCGCGTCCCGGAGAACAATGACATCACACATCACGACTCCTCCCAAACACTTACAGTGGGGCAAAAAAGTATTTAGTCAGCCACAAATTGTGCAAGTTCTCCCACGTAAAAGATGAGAGAGGCCTGTGATATTCATCATAGGGACACTTCAACTATGAGAGACAGAGTGAGAAAAAAAAATCCAGAAAATCACATTGTCTGATTTTTAAAGAATTTATTTTCAAATTATGGTGGAAAATAAGTATTTGGTCACCTACAAAAAAGCAAGATTTCTGGCTCTCTCAGACCTGTAACTTCTTCTTTAAGAGGCTCCTCTGTCCTCCACTCTGTATTAATGGCAGCTGTTTGAACTATAGTATAAAAGACACAACCTGTCCACAACCTCACACAGTCAGACTCCAAACTCCACTATGGCCAAGACCAAAGGGCTGTAGGGCTGTCAAAGGACACCAGAAACAAAATTGTAGACCTGCACCAGGCTGGGAAGACTGAATCTGCAATAGATAAGCAGCTTGGTGTGAAGAAATCAACTGTGGGAGCAATTATTAGAGAATGGAAGACATACAAGACCACTGATAATCTGGCCCACGACGACCAATCCAGTTGAATGGCCCCCAAGGTCTCCCGATCTGACCCCCTTAGACTTTTATCTTTGGGGTCATCTGAAGGCAATTGTCTATGCTGTGAAGATACGAGATGTGCAGCACCTGAAACTACGGATACTGGAAGCCTGTGCTAGCATTTCTCCTGCGGTGTTGCTATCAGTGTGTGAAGAGTAGGAGAAGAGGGTTGCATTGACAATCCAACACAATGGGCAGCACATTGAACACATTTTATAAGTGGTCAGAAACTTGTAAATAACTAATGAAAGAATAAAGTTACGTTAAAACCAAGCACACCATTGTTTTTCTTGTGAAATTCCCAATAAGTTTGATGTGTCACATGACCCTCTTCCTACTGAAAAAACAAAAGTTGGATTCAAAATGGCCGACTTCAAAATGGCCGCCATGGTCACCACCCATCTTGAAAAGTTCCCCCCTCACATATACTAATGTGCCACAAACAGGAAGTTAATATCACCAACCATTCCCATTTTATTAAGGTGTATCCATATAAATGGCCCACCCTGTACTTGAGATATCCTGGTAATCAGTAAAGTAGGCTGGTGGTGTCTTAACAAACAGGGTGGAGTAAAGTATACTGGTGGTGTCCTGAGGAAGACACTTAGGAGGCACATTATGGGAGAAACCTACTTACAATAAACACATTATGGCAGGTGACCCCAGTGGTTTGAGCTGATTACATTAACATCTGCAGCCATTGCTGGTTTGAGGCATAGAGGCCCCAAATATGTATATGGAACCTCCAGTTCCCAGAGTCTGTGTGTTTTGGGGAGATAGGGACTTGAATTCAAACAAAACCACTCCAAGGGTCCCCCAGGGACCTTCCAAGGAGTAGTGTTACCTTGAAAGCCAGGGCCCATAGTCAGTAGGCAAGAGCCCACCCTTCAGTTCCCTCCAAAAGCCCCTGTCCTGGCTGGGTCTTTCACAACAGCCAAACCTTGCATATGACAAACTTTTCTTTTTTTTGTATTGTCTTTAGGCAACTCTGCATCAAACACCATGGAAAGCTTTGAGAACACGGTTTCCTTTCTACCACCAATTGTCCTGGATTTTGAGCTTCCTCCAGGATATCCCTCCACTACGTGCCCCATCTTCACACTCAGCTGCATGTGGCTTTCCCCAGAACAGGTAAAGTTTTCAGTCATATAATGTCAAGATTCCCATATGTTGTCCTTTTAAATTTGCAACAAGTAAGAAATATAGTGTTCTCCTACTTTCCTCTTTGATATGAAACACAGTGTATTTTTGGCTCTTGATTCCTAAGCATGTGGTGTCAGCCCTGCCTTCTTTATTTGTGATACAATATAAAGAACACAGACCTCACCTCATTTCCTCCTCCCCCATCTTCATCTGTATAATCCTGCATCATCTCCAACCCATCCTCCTCTCTATAACTCCAGATTCAGGTAAGTTTGCATCTGGGGTGGGGAAGGGTGAGATCCTTATGATCAGGGCAAGCCCAACTCCATTTCCCATCCTCTCTCTGATTACTTAGGGTTAAGAAAAAAAGAAATCTAAATTCCCATTTTCATTTACCTTAATCACGTGATAACCCCTGGCTGGGTCCTTCTTCCAGGTGTCCACAACACTGTCTGCATGATGTGGAAAATTTACATTGACTGTCCAGCAGAGGGGTCCTCTTAGGATCCAGAAAAGATTTGAGATTTGTCCTTGGATCAATGAAAGTCTATGGAACCCAGGGTTCTAGTCCTGCGGGAATGCATGGGAACGGAGTTCCTGCACTTTTTCCACAGCAGGAACTCAGTTCCCGTTAGCAACCGCATCCCGCGGGACTGACTGTCTCCAGTAATGATATAGCACAGGCCAGCTTTCACTCTATAGTGTGCTGTGGCGGATTAATGGGAGTCCTTATCCGCTCTACCTCGCCACCCAGTTTCCTACAACCCTGGTTGCCCAACGACATATCTGAGGGGGGCTCCCTGCTGCCCCCACATTGATGGGCACAGGTGAGGCTGAGCAGATGGGCACTGATCAGGCAGCATTGATGGGTACTGGTGAGGCTGAGCTGATGAGCACTGGTGAGGCTGCATTGATGGGCACAGGTGAGGCTGCATTGATGGGCACTGATTAGACTGTATAGATGGGCACTGATAAGGCTGTATTGATGGGCACTGATCAAGCTGCATTGATGGGCACTAACCAGGCTGCATTAATGGGCATGATCGGGCTGCATTAATGGGCACTGATTGGGTTGCATTAACGGGCACTGATCGGGCTGCATTAATGGGCACTGATTGGGCTGCATTGATGGGCACCGATGAGGCTGCATTAGATGAGTTCCCAGCCTTTTTTCCCAGGACTTGACCCCTGATGGAACCGGACGGTGAAGGCTAACTTGTGGAGTGTTAATGGTGTCAGTGAGGGACCTGGATGGGAGGAGTCTTTCTGATAAAAGTGATCTGAGCGGCTGATTAGCCACTGGATCGCATTTAGAAGCAGCTGTAGGTGGTTGTAGAGGAGAGATGTGGGGTCTTTTTGACCCCAGATCTCCAGCATAAAGAGGACCTTTCATGCCTTATTTCTATAACAAGGGGTGTTTACATTCCTTGTGATAGGAATAAAAGTGATAAAAGAAATTAAACGGCCATTGTAAAAATAAAAAAAATGTAATAAAATAAATAATGATAAAAAAAAAAGAAAGCTCCCCCATTCCCCTGTGCTTGCGCACAGAAGTGAATGCATATGTAGGTCATGCCCACATTTGTAAACCATGCTCGCACCACACATGTGAGGTATCGCAACAAATGTCAGAGCGAGAGTAATAATTCTAGCACTAGAGCTCCTTTATTACTCGGGTAACCTGTAAGAAAAAGAAAACCTATTTTACAAAAAAAAAAAATAAAATTGGGTTATATATTGTGTTTTCATTAAAGTGTATTCCCCCCACCAAAAAAAAATTGCGTTTGAAAAAACGATGAACAAATACCGTGTGACATAAAATATTGCAACAACCATCATTTTATTCTCTAGGGCCTCTGCTAAAAGAAAAATATACATAATGGTTGAGGTTCTAAGAAATTTTCTAGCAAAAAAAAAAAAAAACCTGATTTCTACTTCTTCCTGCTTTGCCCCTGATCAATAATCTGATTTCATATAGCTTGCACCTTCATTGTAAGACTCCTTTTTTTAGGTTGAACTCAAAAGGTTGTGTGTTCTATTAGTATGTGACGCTAAGCTAAGCTATGTTGTGACCTTTAAAAATGTCCACATAAAAATAAATTTAAATGAGAAATAAAAGTTCTAACTCTTTTGTACTCTCCATTGCAGCTTACGCTTATGTGCCACCGGTTAGACGATCTCTGGGAGGAGAACAGAGGAAGTGTCGTTTTGTTTGCTTGGATGCAGTTTCTGAAGGAAGAGACTCTTGAGTATCTGAATATAAAATCACCTTATGAAGTTCAGTTTACCAATAATGGAATGCACACCTTGATGGGGGTTTTAGAGGAAACAAATCTCTGCTTTGCTGCAGCTGCTCCTGAAGAGGAAGCAAGTCTCTGCATTGCTGCAGCTGCTCCTGAAGAGGAAGCAAGTCTCTGCATTGCTGCAGCAGCTCCTGAAGATGAAGCAAGTCTCTGCATTGCTGCAGCAGCTCTTGAAGAGGAAGCAAGTCTCTGCATTGCCGCAGCTGTTCCTGAAGAGGAAGAAAGTCTCTGCTTTGCCGCAGCTGCTCCTGAAGAGGACGCAAGTTTCTGCATTGCTGCAGCTGCTCCTGAAGAAGAAGCAAGTCTCTGCATTGCCGCAGCTGCTCCTGAAGAAGAAGCAAGTCTCTGCATTGCCACAGCAGGTCCTGAAGAGGAAGCAAGTTTCTGCATTGCCGCAGCTGCTCCTGAAGAGGAAGCAAGTCTCTGCATTGCCGCAGCTGTTCCTGAAAAAGAAGCATGTCTCTGCATTGCCGCAGCTGTTCCTGAAGAAGAAGCAAGTCTCTGCATTGCCACAGCAGGTCCTGAAGAGGAAGCAAGTCTCTGCATTGCCGCAGCTGCTCCTGAAGAGGAAGCAAGTCTCTGCATTGCCGCAGCTGCTCCTGAAGAAGAACCAAGTCTCTATATTGCCGCAGCTTCTCCAGAAGAGGAAAAAAGTCTCTGCATTGCAACAGCTGCTCCTGAAGAGGAAGCAAGTTTCTGCTTTGCTGCAGCTGCTCCTGAAGAAGAAGCAAGTCTCTGCATTGCCGCAGCTGCTCCTGAAAAGGAAGCGGTTGACCGACGGGCTATACAAGATGTCCAATCGGTGTATGACCTCATCAGACACATACTGGACTTTGATGAGAGCCAACAGAAGAAATGTTTTGACAGCGAACAGTTCTTATGCAATATCTGCTTCTCTGAGAAGCTGGGCAGCGACTGTACATATTTTAAGGACTGCAGCCATGTGTACTGCGATAACTGTCTTAGAGACTATTTTGAAATTCAAATCAGAGATGGCCAGGTCCATGCCCTTAATTGTCCAGAACCCAAGTGCAGATCAGTCGCTACACCTGCCCAGGTAACCTGTGGTTTATTTTAATTTTTCAGGTTCCATATTTAGCTAACTTGCAAACATCAATTCATGGTGGCTTATGAGCTGAGGTCGGCCGCTAAAACCCAATGAGTGGAGAAACGCAAGACGTGGAGCTGAATAGAAGTAGGAGGACTGGTGCCATGAATGATGCTTACCCACTTGTTTCTTCTGTTTGGCATGGCCTATGGTCACATGGGCAAGCACAATAGATGCACAGAGAACTGTCCATGTATCATGTACTGTATCCTGAAACTCCCTTCAGTAGCTCTGCAATGGAGAATTCAGCACACTCTACACCACTGCTGGTGGGTGGTCTAGTAAGCCTTAGGGCACATATGTGCTGTTACCATGCAGAGGATAGGGTCAGCAGTTTACAGCGCTTTACTTTTTCTAAATTTTGTTATGTTACAGCCTTATTCCAAAATAGATAAAATTCATTATTTTCCTCACAATTCCCCATAATGACAATGTGAAAGAAGTTTGTTTGAAATCTTTGCAAATTTATTAAAAATAAAAAAACTAAAAAAAAATCCCACTGTACATAAATATTCACAGCCTTTGCTCAACACTTTGGTGAAGCACCTTTGGCACCAATTACAGCCTCACGTCTTTTTGGGTTATGATGCTACAAGCTTGGCACACCTATTTTTAGGCAGTTTCTCACATTCTTCTTTGCAGGACCTCTCAAGCTCCATCAGGTTGGATGGGGAGTGTCGGTGCACAGCCATTTTCAGATCTCTCTAGAAATGTTCAATCGGGTGCAAGTCTGGGCTTTGGCTGGGCCACTCAAGGACATTCACAGAGCTGTCCTGTAGCCACTCCTTTGTTATCTTGGCTGTGTGCTTAGGGTCGATGTCCAGTTGGAAGATGAACCTTTGCCCCAGTCTGATGTCCAGAGCGCTCTGGTGCAGATCTTCATCAAGCATGTATCTGTACATTGCTGCATTCATCTTTCCCTCAATCCTGACTAGTCTCCCATTTCCTGCCGCTGAAAAACAACCCCACAGATTGATATTGCCACCACCATGCTTCACTGTAGGGATGGTATTGGCCAGATGATGAGCGGTGCCTGGTTTCCTCCAGATATGACGCTTGCCATTCAGTCCAAAGAGTTCAATCTTTCTTTCATCAGACCAGAGAATTGTGTTTCTCATGGTCTGAGAGTCCTCCAGGTGCCTTTTGGCAAAATCCAAGTGGGCTGTTATGTGCCTTTTACTGAGGAGTGCCTTCCGTCTGGCCACTCAACCATACAGGCCTGATTGGTGGAGTGCTGCAGAGATGGCTGTTCTTCTGGAAGGTTCTCCTCTCTCCACAGAGAAACTCTGGAGCTCTTTCAGAGTGACCTCCCTGACTAAGGCCCTTCTCCCCCGATCGATCAGTTTGACCGGGTGGCCCGCTCTAGGAAGAGTCCTGGTTGTTCCAAACTTCTTCCATTTACAGATGATGGAGGCCACTGTGCTCAATGAGACCTTCAATGTTGCAGACATTTTTCTGTACTCTTCCCCAGACCTGTGCCTCCATACAGTCCTGTCTCGGAGGTTTACAAACAATTACTTGGACTTCATGGCTTGGTTTGTGCTCTGACATGCACTGTTAACTGTGGGACCTTATCTAGACAGGTGTCTGCCTTTCCAAATCATGTCCAATCAACTGAATTTACCAAAGGTAGACTCCAATCAAGTTGTAGAAACATCTAAAAAATCACCAGTGCAAACAGGATGCATCTGAGCTCAATTTTGAGTATCATGGCAAAGGCTGTGATACTTACTGTATGTACATTGGGATTTTTTTTTTTTACATTTTATTTTTTATAAATTTGCAGAGATTTCAAACAAACTTCTTTTACATTGTCATTATGGGGTATTTTGAGGAAAATAATGATTTTTTTCAATAAGGCTGTAACATAAAATGTGGAAAAAGTGAAGAGCTGTGAATACTTCCAGGATGCACTGTAGTTTGTAGGGCAGTGTCCAGTGGGTCAGCGGGGCAAAGAATGGGAGGTCAGCAAGGAGAGTGTACAGGAATCAGTAAGGTGGTGTACTGGGGGTCAGTAGGGCAGAAGACAGGGCTCAGCAGAGCAGAGGAATGGGGTCCGCAGGGCAGAAGACAGCAGAAAACAGTGGTCAGCAGGGCAGTGTACAGGGGTCAGCAGAGTCAAGAATAGGGGTCATCATGGCGAAGGACAGGGGTCAGCAGGGCAGTGTACAGGGGTCAGCTGAGCCAAGGACAGGGGTCACCACTGGTAGGGCAGAAGTTACTCCTAGCAGGACAGAGGACAGGGGCCACCGCTGGCAGGGCACTCAGCAGAGCTCCTTCACCCATCCCTGCCCTGTACACAACCTGACCACAGGCAGCAAGATCTCCTCTCAACACAGCACATAGCTGAAATCAGGCTTTATTATTCTGCGAATAGTGTAAATGTAGACTCCAAAAACGATTGGCATTACCATCCATAAAAATGTAAATTTGTGTACTTTGCAGGTAAAGAAGCTGGTTGGGGAAGAATTGTTCAACCGCTATGATCGTCTCCTCTTGAAGTCCACTTTGGAGTTGATGACTGATGTGGTTTATTGCCCTCGTCCGAGCTGTCAGACTCCAGTAATGCAAGAGCCAGGTGGCACAATGGGCATTTGCTCAAGCTGTCAGTATGCTTTCTGTACCCTTTGTATGATGACCTACCATGGACTCTCCAAATGTAAAGGATGTAAGTCTACGCTGGATTTATAACAAAGATTTAGTGGTTTTAGTTTTGTTTTTTATTCTCTGTTCTAACAGTATCATCTTAGCGTAGGTCCTTCCCTGGCCACTAGCTAGAAGAAATGACCCTTCTACTACACAACATGGCCATCTATTTACACAGACACCCTCTCTTGACTTCTACATCTACACCCAAATGTCCCATCTTCTCTCTGAT
This sequence comes from Glandirana rugosa, assembly GCA_018402905.1. Classification (NCBI taxonomy): domain Eukaryota; kingdom Metazoa; phylum Chordata; class Amphibia; order Anura; family Ranidae; genus Glandirana; species Glandirana rugosa. The sequence goes on along the minus strand of BLSH010235058.1, from coordinate 67,151 downwards.
ACGTTTTGTTCTTCTCTTGTGTTCAGGGCCGTCTTTAAGGCAGGGCAAAAGGGGCAACTGCCCTGGGCCCTGTCATTGTTGTGGGGCCCAAAGCAGCTGCTTCATACTTGCCAACTATCCTGGTTTAAATTCCCTTGTCCCTTGAAGTTTTAGACCTGTGCTGTGTCCTGATATCTAAGTGCTGCTACTAAAGCTGCCCAACTCTGCCCTATTGTTGTGTACAGATGACTCGCCTGCAGACCCTGTGTTTACATGTAAGTAACCGACATTCATATGTAAATAGCGTCAGCATTCATATGTAAATAGTGGCGGCCAGCTGCACTGATATGTAAACAAAGGTGGCATTCATATGTATATTATGCCCCCCTGAGGTCATATCCACCATCACCTATACTGGGTGCTGCCCACTGGGGAGACAAAGGCATGCTTGAAAGTCCACAGCACATGTCAGCAGATGCATGAGAGTGTCATTGATAATTGATGGCACTGCTGTGTATCTGCTAAAGGGCAGCACATTTCTGTGGTGTCAGGAAAGCAACTTTGTGCTCCCCAGTCCATGGTGTGCAGGCAGTGAGGAGATGATGTGCTGCAACCTCTAGAAACCAATCTGTGGGCAGTAATGATGTGCAGTAACCTCTAGCAACCAACGAGTGAGCAGTAATGATGTACAGTGATCTCTAGCAACCAAACAAGCAGAAAGCATGTGTTGTAACCTCTAGCAACTAATCAGTGAGCTGTAATGTGTGCTGTAACCTCTAGCAACCAGACAGTAAGCGGCAATGATATGCTGTGACCTCTGGCAACCAATCAAAATCACTGCTGATCTGATTCAGTAAACTGATTTTGAGTCTAGTTGCTATTTATTGTATGTCTCAGAGCAGGTGGAGAGTGAAATTGCATGGGGGGGGGGGGGCAAGAAAATATTTTCCCAGGGTCCAATCAATACTAAAGACGGCCCTGCTTGTGTTGGTGGTGCTGGGTTCTAGGGCTTTAGGTGAGGCTGTGGTCCTCCTTTGTGTCTCTACCTCATGTACTTTTAGTTCCTCTGCTCTTACTTTTTCATTCTTATAGCTGAATTTACAATGCCCCAGTTCTCTCGCTGTGCTGAGACCTTAACATTTTTGGCCCATTTCCCATTATTATATTGAAGTTCAAATAATAGGCCTATCAGGTTTGTTGCTGTTGGGCTGATTTTCTTCTACATGAAGTCCTGGAAATGGAAATGATTGGAAATCTCTTCATGTAAGGTGGTGGTGCTACTTTGTTACAAAACTGACATGCAATCAGGGCCGGCGCGACCGCTAGACAAACAAAGCAGCCGCCTAGGGCACAGCTGACCCCTGCCTCACCTTTTTCTCCCCCCCCCCCCAAGGCTCTTGGGGTCATTGCCCATCTCAGAGTCCCGGGGCACAGGACCGGTGTTGGTCTGTTGGCTACAAAATCTCTGTCAGATCCCAGCTCATCGCCCAGGCTGGAGAGAGGGGAGGGCATGCTGGTGTCCTGGTCTCTGCTGCTGCACACCTTTGTCCACCTAGGCAGCTTGGGGGAAGCCGTCCATGTGCATGGCTGTCTTGTACAGGCTGTCAGCTCTACCCGACTCCGTCGCTGCTCATGGATTGGCTCCCTGTCACAACTCCGGTACCCGATCAGTGTCTTGTCAAAGTGGCTTTTCACAAGATTGGCTCTACCTATCCATGCCGCCTCACCTGTGGGTGGGTGTGGCCACAGCGCTCACCTACATTATCTCCAGCGAATCCCAGGCTTCGCCTACAAGGAGGGGGCGGGCTAAACTAAAGCATTTTAATTGGGATCATCAGAAAGCCTAATTGTCCTGACAGATTTGTCCGGTTGTCTTCTTGACTCCGCTCCCTGCCCCCTTTCCCATTTCCTTCCCAGCTGGTCTTGCCTAGGGCACTAAAAAGTCTAGAGAGAAGGATAAAAGAGTCTGAATTCAGTTATTAGTTTATACTAAAAAAACAGCCAACACTTAGGAAACTGAAGCATACTGGTTGTAGGATGGGTTGTCTTTAGCTGGCCCACTGGTTATGGTTGGCCAGGGTCCTCCCTTCCCTTTCCAAAATCCATTCTATACTCTTTTACACTCATTTGAGTCAATCTGCATATAGCCTATGATTATAACTCATCTCATTGACCTCCTTTTTAGCAGAATCCACGGACCCTACGTCTGGAGAACCTCCTGATTCAGGTAACTTCATTTCTTGGAAGCATGTGATACACACGATTACTTGGTATTTTGTGACAGCAGATTATAGGGTTCTAGTAACCACTTGAAGACCATTCTGACACTTTTTGTAAAAATCTGCATTTCCTTGCTGGAAAATTACTTAGAACCCCCACACTTATATATATTATATTGCCAAAAGTATTGGGACACCTGCCTTTATACGCACATGAACGTTAATGGCATGCCAGTCTTAGTCCGTAGGGTTCAATATTGAGTTGGCCCACCCTTTGCAGCTATAACAGCTTCATCTCTTCTGGGAAGTCTGCCCACAAGGTTTAGGAGCGTCTATGGGAATGTTTGACCGTTCTTCCAGAAGGGCATTTGTGAGGTCAGGCACTGATGTTGGATGAGAAGGCCCGGCTCGCAGTCTCCGCTCTAATTCATCCCAAAGGTGTTCTTTCGGGTTGAGGTGAAGGCCAATCAAGTTCCTCCACCCCAAACTCGCTCATCCATGTCTTTATGGACCTTGCTTTGTGCACTGGTGGGCAGTCATGTTGGAACAGGAAGGGGCCATCCCCAAACTCTTCCCACAAAGTTGGGAGCATGAAATTGTCCAAAATGTCTTGGTATGCTGACGCCTTAGGAGTTCCCTTCACCAGAACTAAGGGGCCAAGCCCAACCCCTGAAAAACACCAAATGATTTGGATCAGTGCACAAGGCAAGGTCCATAAAGACATGGATGAGCAAGCTTAGGGAATGTATGTGATTGGCTTCATTTGATCACTATCCTTAAATATAGTTTTTTGGCATGATCAGTCATATCTTCAATATTAATGCCAACATTTCGCCATGTCTGCCAGGGGATGCAAACTTTTGATCACAACTGTATACAAACCACTCTTTTAAAGTGAGACCAACACATTGGTTTTGGACGGCCTTAAAGTACAGGGTAGGCCATTTATATGGATACACCTTAATAAAATGGGAATGGTTGGTGATATTAACTTCCTGTTTGTGGCACATTAGTATATGTGAGGGGGGAAACTTTTCAAGATGGGTGGTGACCATGGCGGCCATTTTGAAGTTGGCCATTTTGAATCCAACTTTTGTTTTTTCAATAGGAAGAGGGTCACGTGACACATCAAACTTATTGGGGATTTCACAAGAAAAACAATGGTGTGCTTGGTTTTAATGTAACTTTATTCTTTCATGAGTTATTTACAAGTTTCTGACCACTTATAAAATGTGTTCAATGTGCTGCCCATTGTGTTGGATTGTCAATGCAACCCTCTTCTCCCACTAACTATACTAATGTGCCACAAACAGGAAGTTAATATCACCAACCATTCCCATTTTATTAAGGTGTATCCATATAAATGGCCCACCCTGTAGATCTAGATTTGAATTGTTTCATTAGTGATCCGTTGTCCCCTCATTTCTTCCCCCTCCAGATGAGTCATTTTCTTCTAGGATAGAGTATTGATTATGTGTTTTATTTTTATTATTTGTATTTTTTATACATAATTTTATATTCCTGCTATTTGTACATTTTTCTGATGAACTTGAGACCTTCATTTGTATTTTTTAATTTACTGCATAGATAATCCAGGTCCAAAGAGGAACCGTGGGAAAATGGGGCGCCTGAGGAAACTGCGAGAATGGGAGAGTAAGAATTGGATAACACTGAACTGCAAGAAATGTCCTCGCTGTGCAACCAACATTCAGGCAAGCAGCTGTAGTTTGACCATAGCATACCGGGCTGGCTGGTGCCAGGAGCAGGTGTACACCCATCATGTACTTTTTTTTGGCATCCGTCCCCTATCCAGCTTTTAGTCTAGGTTTGCACCTATGCGTTTTTTTTTACCGCATTTTGCAGTTTGCAGAAACGCACTACAGTCCATTTAACATGGTTTCCTATGGATGTAGTTCACATCTGTGCTTTTTTTGGACTTTTTTTCTCACTGCTGTTTGCATTTTGCATGCCATAGACTTCAATGGAGCTGCACCAGAAACGCAAGTGGTGTTTTTGTGATGCGTTTTTACTGCAATTTCACCGCGATTTTGCCATGATTTGCACTTTTAAATCTGCCTAGCAACACATTTTCCCCCCAAAAATAAAAAAAAAGCAAAAAACCGCAAATTGCGGTAAAAAAAAATGGGGATAAAAAAGCGGAAAACACATCCACATAGGTGTGACATTATGTCCGGCCGCGGGTCTGGTGTCCATGTCTGGTGTCCGGTGCGTGTCTGTTCACCAATTCAGGTGGGATTCAGGTCGGCATTTTTGCCTGAATTCGGCGCCTGAACCCAGACCCAAACACGAGCCTTTTTTCAATCCGGACCGCGGCCGCCCTGTGTGAACCGGCTCCATTGACATACCTCCCAATTTTTTGAGATGGGAATGAGAGAAACCTACCAGCAAAAGTATGTAGGCATAAGGCACGCCCCCTGCCATGCCCCCTTAACCACTTCACCCTCGGAAGGATTTCCCCCTTTAGGACCAGAGCACTTTTTGCGATTCGGCACTGCGTCGCTTTAAGTGACAATTGCACGGTCGTGCGACGTTGTACCCAAACAAAATTTGCGTCCTTTTTTTCCCCACAAATAGAGCTTTCTTTTGGTGGTATTTGATCCCCTCTGTGTCATTTCTGATCGCCGCTATAAACAAAAAAAGAGCGACAATTCTGCATAGAAAAAAATTTTCTTACTTTTTGCTAAAATACAAATACAAAAAATATAAAAAAAATCATTTTTTCATCGGTTTTGGCTGATTTGTATTCTTCCTCATATTTTTGGTAAAAAAAATCGCAATCTGCGTTTATTGATTGGTTTGCGCAAAAGTTGCTGGGTTTACGAATGATGAGAATTAATTTCTGGGGTTTTTATTTTTTTTTTAATCTTTTACTAGTAAGTGATTTTTAGCGCTACTGCGATATTGCAGCGGACATGTCCGACCATTTTGACACTTTTTTGGGACCATTGGCATTTATACAGCGATCAGTGCTATAAAAATGCACTGATTACTGTGTAAATGCCACTGGCAGTGAAGGGGTTAACCTGGAGGGGGCGCTCTAAGGGTTAACTGTGTTCCCTAGGCGTGTTCTAACTGTGTGTGGGCTGGGCTGGCAGGAGGAGGGGAGTGATCACAGCTTCCATATACAGGGAGCCTGTGATCACCGCCCTTCCCCCTCTAACAGAACGGAGATCCGTGATTACAT
>BLSH010235058.1:21945-53994 GCA_018402905.1 Glandirana rugosa | reverse complement strand
CACTACCTTAAATAAGTCACAGGTAGAGTCCCTCAGCGTAACGGCGGAAGAGTCGACTTGGAATCGAGACGCAGTGCGACGGGAACGGACTGATCAAATCACCTGTGCAAACTCATGGAAATCCTGAAAACATGACCTGTCGGTGTGCCTTGAGGACTGGAGTTGAAAAACACTGCTCTAAGGAATCCAAAAAAAAAAAAAATGTTATGAGGAGTACAAAATGTGTTTGTTTTTTTTGTTTTCTGATTGATTTTCATATACATAATGTCATTTTTTATTATTTTTTTAGGAATTCATGAACACATGCGACCCTACAGTCTCCAAACCCAAAGCGGAGCCCCCAAAAGAGGAGCTGCGAGCAGAATGGATGGGTAGACAATTCAGGCAAGGGCAGCGTGACGCAGAGCTAAGGTTCAGCTGAGAAGGCGGCAATGCGACTCCCTGAGATGGACACTGAATAAATTCCATCACCTGTTTGTATTATAATAAAGGACACCGAGGATTTAAATTGTTAGCCTCCTACGGCCCCTTTCACACTGAGGCGTTTCAAAAACGCGTGCAAAACATCAAGTGTTTTTGCCGTGTTTTCCCTGCATTATCGCTATAATTAGCGCTAACGACCAGGCGTTTTTCAAGCGCTTTTGAAGCGCTAGCATTAAATAAATAGCACATCCCCCTACATTACATCCTGTTTACTCCCTGGTATTTTGACCTTTCCACAACCCCTGGGCGTTTTGCTGGCACTTTTAAAGCGCTTTACATTCATTTCAATGTATACGGGCATTTTTAATGCGCTATTTTTAGCGCTCAGAATAAGCACAAAAAATCATGCTTGCAGGACTTTTTTTAAACGCGGCGCCAGCGCGACGCCCCAGTGTGAATAGGTGCATTGGAATTAATGGGCAGCGTTTTAGAAGCATTTTGGAAGCGCTATTTTTAGCACAAAAATGCTAGGAAAGCGCCTCAGTGTGAAAGTAGCCTAAAGCCCCGTACACGCGGTTCGACGATCACGCGTACGATCGCGTTGAATCGTATGTTGGCTGTTGTATGCAGCATACTGACTGCACTACACGATCGTACGGCCGGGGAAAGAACGTTCAGGTGCATGTAATTAGCATCCGGCCGTTCCTGACTTCTGAGCATGCGTGTTTTGCACAATACAACTTTGTTGTACCAACTGCTCTGTACACACGATACAACGGTCGTATGAGCGCTTGTTGGTACGACCAAGTTTTCTAGTACGATTCGACGCGATCGTACGTGCGTTCGTCGAACCGTGTGTACGGGGCTTTAGGCTCCTTTCACACCAAGCTGAGACTAGAAAACTTGGTCGTACCAACAAGCGCTCATACGACCATTGTATCGTGTGTACAGAGCAGTTGGTACAACAAGTTGTATTGTGCAAAACACGCATGCTCAGCAGTCAGGAACGGCCGGATGCTAATTACATGCAGCTGAACGTTCTTTCTGTGGTCGTACGATCGTGTAGTGCAGTCAGTATGCTGCATACAACGGCCAACATACGATTCGATGCGATCGTACGTGCGATCGTCGAACCGCGTGTACGGGGCTTTAGGCTCCTTTCACAACAGGGCATTGGTAAAAAGCCTGCAAAATCCTGTAAAATGCCATGATTTTAGTGTGTGTTTTTGCCGCGCTTTTGAAGCGTTTTTCACGCGTTTGCGTTTCGATCATGTGACCTTTCCCACAGCCTCAGTGCATATTTCATGCGTTTTTCAAGCACTTAACCATGATTTTCAATGGACATGGGCGTTTTTGAGGCGTTATTTTGAGCGCACAAAACAAGCTGAAAAGATGTTGCTTGCAGGACTTTTAGCAACGCCTAGCAAGCGCGACGCCTTGGTGTGAAAGCATCCATTGAGATGCATGGGGAGCATTTTTGGTGCGCTTTTTATGTGCTAATTTTAGTGCAAAAACGCCTGAAAAACGCCTTGGTGTGAAAGGGGTCTAAGGCTCAAAATACTGACAGCAACAGTAGTGTTGGGAAAGGATCTCAATACCACCTTAACCATTACCAGTGTGTAACCCCCCTTCATTGCCAGGCCAATTTCAGTTTCCAGTGCTATGACTGCCAATTGCTTGATCATTGCGTTTCGTTTTCATCCTTTGGCTGGCCATTGAGAGGTACAGGACACTGTTGCAGCGGGCAAAAGGGAAAATTGCCCCGGGCCCCCCTGCCATATGGGGGACCCCAAGCCCTAGACTTCCTTTATAGAAAAAAAATGTAATAATTATAAAATCAGTTTTATTATTAAAAAAAAAAAAATAACAAAGTGTGTGTGGGTGTCAGGAACAGCTGAGCCTGACTTCAGAAGCAAAGAAAGGGACGAGGGCTCCCGGTAGATGTTTTATATTTTAACTCCTTGTATTATTTTACTATTCAAAATGTTTGTTCTTGCATGACTGTGTCACAGAATTCATTGCCTTGTTTATGAGAGATAAGTGGGTGGGACAAGGGAAAAGTTGGAAAAATATAGGAAAGTGCCGAGCAACAGCCCCGTCCCCATTGTGTGGGAGCGAAAGTAGCCACTTAAAGATCAGCCGCCGCCATTATACTGCGGCAGGTTGGCTCTATTACGTGAATCGCGGCAGGTGTACGCCGCTTCATTTAATAGATAAAGCGTGCGGCCCTGGAGCACGTGCACGCGGCCACCCACGATGTCCGCCGGCCACCCACGATCGCTCCACACAGAGTCGGAACGGGGATCTGTCAATGTAAACAAACAGATCCCCGTTCTGACAGGGGAGCTCAGAGTGATCGTCTGATCCTAGTGATTAGGAACAGCGATCTCTCTTTTCCTCCAGGCAGCCCATCCCCCATACGGTTAGAAACACCTCCCAGGGAACACATTTAACCATTCAATCGCCCCCCCCCTGCAGGTTAACCCCTTCCCTGCCAGTGACATTTATATAGTAATCTGTGTATTTTTATAGCACCGATCGCTGTATAAATGTTATTGGTCCCAAAAAAGTGTCCGACATGTCCGCCGCAATGTCACAGTCCTGATAAAAATCGCAGATCGCCACCATTACTAGTAAAAAAAAATAATAATAATAAAAATGCCATAAATCTGTCCCGTATTTTGTAGACGCGATAACTTTTACGCAAACCAATCAATATACGCCGATTGCGATTTTTTTTTTACAAAAAATATGTAGGAGAATACAGATTGGCCTAAACTGATGAAGAGATTATTTTTTTTTTCTTTTCAAAAGGTTGAGATTTGTTTTTTTTTTTATATATATATTTTGGATATCTATAATAGCAAAAAGTAAAAAATATTGTTTTTATTTCAAAATTGTTTTTTTGTTTACAGTGCAAAAAGTAAAAACCACAGTGGTGATCAAATACCACCAAAAGAAAGCTCTATTTGTGGGAAAAAAGGGACGTCAATTTTGTTTGGGTACAAAGTTGCACGACCGCACAATTGTCAGTTAAAGCGAAGCAGCGCCGAATAGCAAAAAATGGCCTGGTCATTAGGGGGGTAAATCCTTCCGGTCTTAAGTGGTTAATGACCAGCTTTTTCGATGTAGGGGTTCATAGTTCTCAGGTCAGACCAACTCTGGATCTTCCTTCTGAAGATCTTTGTTTTTAATGCCGTCTGATTATATAGTATCAGGAAATATCTTCTGATGAAGTCATTTAACCACTTCAGCCCCAGAAGGATTTCCCATGTTAAGACCAGAGCCGTTTTTGCGATTCGGAACTGCATCGCTTTAACTGACAATTGCGCGGTCGTGCGATGTTGTACCCAAACAAAATTTGCGCCCTTTTTTCCCCACAAATAGAGCTTTCTTTTGGTGGTATTTGGTCACCTCTGCATCATTTCTGATCACCGCTATAAACAAAAAAAGAGCGACAATTTTGCAAAAAAAAATATTTTTTTACTTTTTGCTAAAATACAAATCTAAAAAATAAATAAATAAAAAAAACAAATTTATTCATATTTTTGGTAAAAAAAATTGCAATCAGCGTTTATTGATTGGTTTGTGCAAATGTTGCCACGTTTACAAACCATGAGAATTAATTTCTGGCGTTTTTACAATTTTTTTTTTTTACTGGTAATGGCGGCGATCTTCGATTTTTATTGGGGCTGCGATATTGGGAGGGACATGTCGGACATTTTTGACACTTTTTTGGGACCAATGACATTTATACAGCGATCAGAAGTTTAAATATCCACTGATTACTGTATAAATGCCATTGGCAGGGAAGGGGCTAACCTTGGAGGGGGAGGCAATATTGGGGTTAACTGTGTTCCCTAGGCGTGTTCTAACTGTGAGGGGGCTGGGCCATCAGCGGCACCAGAGATCTAACTAATCCCAAGTACTGGGATCAGTAGATCTCTGAAATGCTGCCTGACAGAATGGGGAACTGCCGTGTTTACATTGGCGGTTCCCCCGTTTTATCAGCTCTGTCAAGTAATCGCGGCTCGCCGGCGGAGATCGAATCCTCCTCAGCCGCGGCCACAACTCTGCAGAGTGCGGCTACCGCTTTACAGAGCCACACTGCAGCAGTAAATGTACGCGAGCCGGTCAGGAACCGGTTAATTTCACAAAACATGTTGAGAAAACTTCCTTCTAAAGATCTCTTAGTTTTTAACACTGTCTGGTTATATAGTTGCAAGAAATATCTCCTGATGAAGTGAATTTAATTGTACGAAATGCATTGAGAAAAGAGAGAAATTCCTTATCCAGAGGATCTGTGTGAAAATCATCCCATGGCCAATCCAGAGGAAGTAATAATGTATAAAAAAAACATTTTCCTATGAGTTGTAAATCAATTTTTGTATTACATTTGCAAGGGAAATAAAAGGTGATACATTGTGACTATATGACACCAGCTACTGTCTTTATTGGACTTTTCTGTACTTTTTTAACCATAAAAAAATTATAAATTGGTGATGTATCCTTAAGCAAAGTCCCAAGGGTAACAAAGGTTTTTCAAGTTTCGGACCTCGCTCTCAGGCTTGGACAGTCAGCTATAAATACTGTATATATTGCTTGGCAGGCCAAGGAGGCCCGTCTAGAATGACACATCAGCCGTCCTCCTCATATGAGTAATGAGACCTGGCCAAGGTGTTTAACATCTTCCCCGTTAATCTTTTCAGCCGCTCCATTATCATTCCAGGGTTACGTATGAATAGTAAGAATTAATCAAACAAAAGTCATATAATATATGCTGGGAAAACTTGCAAAGTAAAGTGTGCCTGTCACTAAAGGCAGAAATTTTGTAAGCGGAACTTTTCTTTCTCAATTACCGTACTCCTTTCTGCCCTTCAATGTCCAGAAACCTGGCAATGTCCAGAAACCTGGCAATTCAGGGCGGATTAATCTGATATATGGTGTCACACCAGGGATAGCATACAGTCTCTTGAAAAAGTATCCCTACCCCTTGAACTTGTCCACATTTTGTTGTGTTACAACCGAAAACGTAAATGTATTTTCAAGTTACAACCGAAAACGTAAATGTATTTTCAAGTTACAACCAAAAACGTAAATGTATTTTATTGGGAATTTATGTGATAAACCAACACAAAGTGGCTCATAATTGGGACATGGAAGGAAAATGATAAATGGTTTTTTACATTCTTTTTTACAAATAAATATCTGAAAAGTGCAGCGTGCATTTGTATTCAGCCCCCTTTACTCTGATACCCCTAACTAAAATTTGTGTGTAATTTATTCTCAATACAGCTGTTCTTTGAAGCCCTCAGACGTTTGTTAGAGAACCTTAGTGAACAAACCTCATCATGGAAGCTAAGGAACACACCAGACAGGTCAGGGATCAAGTTGTGGAGAAGTTTGAAGCAGGGTTAATTTATAATAAAAATATCCCAAGCTTTGAACATCTCACGGAGCTCTGTTCAATCCATCATCTGAAAATGGAAAGAGTATGGCACAACTGCAAACCTACCAAGACATGGCCGTCCACCTAAACTGAAAGGCCGGCAATGAGAGCATCTCTCTGGAGATAACTCTGGAGGAGCTGCAGAGATCCACAGCTCAGGTGGGAGAATCTGTCCACAGGACAACTATTAGTCGTGCTCTCCACAAATCTGCCCTTTATGGAAAAGTGGCAAGAAGAAAGCCATTGTTGAAAGAAAGTCCAGTTTGTGAGAAGCCATGTGGGGGACACAGCAAAAATGTGGAAGAAGGTGCTCTGGTCAGATGAGACCAAAATCAAACTTTTTGGCATAAAAGTAAAACGCTATGTGTGGCGGAAAACTAACACTGCACATCATCCTGAACACACCATCCCCACTGTGAAACATGGTGGTGGCAGCATCATGTTGTGGGGATGCTTTTCTTAAGCAGGGACAGGGAAGATGGTCACAGTGGCTGGGGAGATGGATGGAGCCAAATACAGGGCAATCTTAGAAGATAACCTTTTAAAGTCTGCAAAAGACTTGAGACTGAGGTGGAGGTTCACCTTCCAGCAAGACAATGACTCTCCATTCCATTGTAGCCAGAGCTACAATGGAATGTTTTAGATCAGTGGTTCTCAACCACAGTCCTCAAATACCCTCAACGGTCCATGCTTTTAGGTTTTCCTTTACTTTGCACAGCTGTTTTAAATCAATATCAATGATATGGTATTGATAAGAGCTGAACATGGCCCCTTGGGGGTAATTGAGGACTGAGGTTGAGAACCACTGGTTTAGATCAAAGCATGTTCATGTGTTAGAATGGCTCAGTCAAAGTCTAGACCTAAATCCAATTGAGAATCTGTGGCAAGACTTGAAAATTGCTGATCACAGACGCTCTCCATCCAATCTGACAGAGCTTGGGATATTTTGCAAAGAAGAATGGGCAGAAATGTCCTCTCTAGATGGGCAAAGCTGACAGAGACTTCCCCAAAAAGACTTGCAGCTGTAATTGCAGTGAAAGGCGGTTCTACAAAGTATTGACTCAGGAGCTGAATACAAATGTACCCTACACTTTTCACATATTCATTTGTAAATAACATTTATCATTTTCCTTCCACTTCACAATTATGTGCCACTTTGTGTTGGTCTATCGCATAAAATTGCCAAAAATTACATTTACGTTTTTGATTGTAACGTGACAAAATGTGCAAAGTTTGGGTATGAATACTTTTTCAAGGCACTGTACGTATCAATTGCTTTCAACACCATTACCTTAGGGCAGAGTTTCTCAACCAGGGTTCCGTGGAACCCCAGGTTTCCTCCAGAGGTTGCTAGCGGTTCCTTGAACAATGGTTTAATTTCTGCCTCTCAGATAAATTCCCAATGATACCATTGATCTTTTTAACTATATGTAAGGGGGTAATTATTCCAAATGGCCACAAGTGTAAGGAGCATTCTTTCCCTGGACCATCACACTAATGTATCATGGGTTGTAGATCTTTCATATTTAGCAGGGATTCCCCGAGAACGGAGAATTATTTCAAGGGTTCCTCTGTGTTGAAAAGGTTGAGAAAGACTGCCTTAGGGGGTTTATTTAGAAAACATTTGTTGCACGAATGTCAGAAACATTTTTGCCAGCTGAATAAATCTTCCCCATATATTTTCCAATAGATTCATTCCTGTATAATCAGCTCTATATAGTGGAAAACTGAACCGCAAGAACATTGTATACATTGCTTTATGTATATTCGTTTGATTACAAAAGATACAATAAAGACAAATGAATGTGTATAGTTTATTGATGTTAGTTCAGTAGGTAAAATGTTCCAAAATATTTATTTTGTTATCTAAATGTATGAGATGTTGGTATAACCACTAGAGCAGGGATATGCAATTAGCGGACCTCCAGCTGTTATGTTCTATCATGCCTCTGCCTCTGGGTGTCATGCTTGTGGCTGTCAGAGTCTTGCTATGGCTCATGGGATTTGTAGTTCTGCAACATCTGGGGGTCCGCTAATTGCATATCCCTGCACTAGAGGTGAAACTAGCTTGTAGAGGTTAACCATAATCTGTGCCCCTTCCCCTGACTTCTCAATTGAGATCAATGGCACAACTATCAGTCCCTCCTCACATACTGAAGTGCTACCAGTAACCCTGGACTCTGAAATCTCCTTTCGGCCCCTCATCCAATTACTGTTCAAATCTTGCTACCTCAACCTCCGTAACATCTCCAAAATATGACCTTCTTAACCAACACCAACACAAAGCTACTAATTCCCTCCCCGGTTATCTTTCCCCTCTACTATTTCTACTCCCTCCCCGTTGGCTTACCTCTACAGAGACTATCCCACCCTCTGTCCATCATAAGTGATGCTGCCATTCTCGTCCACCTTACCGATTGTTACTGCTATCCCTCTCTGCTAAAACCTCCATTGGCTTTCACTCACCCAACAAATTAAAAATGCCAACAACAACCTACAAAGCCATCTGCAATTCTTCCCCGAGCTACATCACCAACCTTGCCTTAAAATACCACCCAAACCATCCTCTTAACGAAGGTCTGAACCTGTGACCTCTGCTGTGTCTGGCAATGTGTCTTCTTGCTAATTCGCCTGAATGTTGGACAGCTCCCTGGACAATTCTTTGAACAATATTGCCTTGAACCTCGTTTCTCTTGAACCTTGAAACCTTTTTATGTAGCACCTTTAAAGGTGGCTTCTCAAAGCGCTTTACAAGGAAAAAAAACACAAGAAATACACAGGATAACAGGAAATACACAGGATAATATAACATAAGGAATAAAGGGACAATTATGTGAAAGCTTGTATAAAGAAAAAAGTTTTTAGATTTGATTTGAATGAGTTTAGAGAAGAGGACTCTCTGACATTCTTAGGAAGTGAATTCCTTAGTTTTGGAGCATAGCAGGAGAAGGCTCGGCCCCCCATTGAGTGTAGGTGAGTAGGGGGGACACACAGTAAACCAAAATTTGAGGAGTGGAGGTTACGACAGGGGGAGTAAGTTGAAAAAATATCAGAGAGATAATGGGGTGCCAAGACATGAAGAGCCTTGTAGGTGAGCAAGAGGACCTTAAAGTCTATGCGAAACTTGACAGGTAGCCAGTGGAAGGACTCCAGGATAGGGGTAATATGATCACTTGTACCTGACCTAGTCAGGATTCTGGCTGCAGAATTTTGAACATATTGGAGCCGATTTATGATGGATTTAGGTACACCAGCAAGTAGAGCATTGCAGTAATTGGGAGAACACAAATGTATGGATCAGCCTTTCAGCTACAGTGTATGATAGCATGGGACGCAGCTGAGCAACATTTCTCAAGTGGAAAAAAGATAATTGGGATTGGGATATGCCTCAGCCACAGATAAATATTCAACTGGTCATTTGCATCTCCTTGCCAAATGCTTGGAAACCTCTTTCTGAAGCAGGTGGAAGTAATCAAACTTTCAGCTCAGGAAACCCTGATTAGACCAACACAATCAATCACTGCTCCACTCATTACAGTGGAGCCAAAAAGGAAAAAACCCAGCAGCCTAATTAGAAGAGGGCGCTACACTAAATTTTGTACTACGTGGCCCTTCCTTTTAGATTTTATGCTCTTTTTATGTGTTTGCAGCAATACTTATATATTTTTCCTGGCTCAATAAGCTTCCCTCCCATCCCCTGTGCTTTCATTGCAGGACAGTAAAAATATATGTTTGTTCCCAGAATTGTCTAAACACACAAACTAAGCATTTGTTCCCTTCCTTTGACTGACAGGCTGTTTCCATGTCCCCTTGTGGAAGCCCTCCAGTCTCTGGGCTGAATTTGTTTCTTATTCTTATGTTTTAGAAATAGTCCCATTGTTTGCTCTGCTGCACAGCTAGATACTTTGATCAATACACCATTAGTATATTGTTTGTATTAAACTCTGAAGACAAGCTGGGGACACCTTTTAAAAATAGAGATTATGCAGCATGGGCTCACTTTGACGCTGGGGAGACTTTGACATCAGATTTTGGAAAAGCTCTAGATGCTGTGCTCGATGTAGCACCCTCCTCTGCCGGAAGGCCATTCCTCGCTGGACATCAAGCAGTGCGGTGACGCAACCAGGCGGCTCGCCTTCATAGTGGCGGACGGGCTCCTCTGCATTTGGCTCCTGGAACAATCAGTGGACCCAGTTTGTTTCAAAGCTTTGGACCCCGATCATTTGGGACTTGCCCCAGTGGCTCCAGTATAGCGTGCAAGGCACATACTACACCACAGAAGGGGTTCATGTGCCCCGCCAGGTTGGAGGTTTCCCGGGCTTTGGACGCTTGGCAGTAATATGGTATAATATCCTTGATGAAGATGTAATTTAACCTTTTCGAAACGTGTTATATGCCCCCGTGGGCGGACGCAAATAAACATATATAAGGACACCTCAGCACTTCTCCTGCCATCCCCGTTGATGAAGTCACGAGTCACATGACGTAACGCGTAGGGCGGTAGGAGAGGTGTCTATCAGCGTCACACAGGAACGAGCTTGGTGCTCGTGGAGAGATACAAAGTGCTTGTTTTTAAAACGTGAGTATATTTTATTCTGTATTTTTAATAAACCTTTTTAATGATATTGCACCACGAGGAGGCTATCTCTTGTTTTTATACCTATGAGATGCTATACTGGAAGCTGCAAACGATATAAGGAGGAACCTAGCTATAGAGATAAGGAGAGGAGGAGTAGGAGTGGAGGACATACAGAGGACCCCTAGTGGTCAACGCTGTATCTTGGCCTAGGCCAACAAGGCCCAGGCCTAGGGCGGCACTTTGCAGGGGGGCAGCACGAAAAAAGTCCCCGCCGGCTTGCACTTTTAGTTCTGCCGGTATGATAATACAGGCAGGGCCACCATCAGAAGGGGGAAGCCCAAACATATGGGGGGGGGGTCCAGGCGTCCCAAAGGGCCCACGCGGCAGACCCCAACCAATGAGTTGTTGTGCGGGCAGCCGGCATTCCACAACTGTGGGGGGCACGAGTTTAGTCAGGCCTAGGGCAGCACAAAACCTAAATACACCACTGCTAGTGGTGGGTCTCCAATCCCACAGGATAAAGATACCTTTATGTGCTAGCACTCTAGCACATCTCAGGTGAGAGGCTAGAACTCATAGAAGTGGCATGCATGGAGAGAATCACTGGATAGTCACTGTAGAAGCATTTAAGCACAAGATAATCACAAGTATTGGTGGAGGAAAGAAGGAGTATTTGGAAGAATTTGAAGGAGCACATCAGATCACTGGAAGTGGTGGAACTAGAAATATCTTTAAAAACGCAGTCACAATTGCAAACTGAACATTTTTTTTTTGCATTTGCACTTTTTTCTATTTATATTTTTTATTTTTCACATTATTAATATTTGAAAGACTATTTCACAAATATTGGGACATTTAGTTTGAGCACCTATCACTTTATTGTGAGCACAAAGTGTGATTTTATTTATAATATCCCTGAATGCATATGATGGTTTTGTGGATCCAGCCTTGAGATCCAAAATATTTGTAATAATATGGAATATTCACTTTAATGCTTTTTTGCACAGATATCTATATCTATATTGTATAGAGGAGAGATACAACGCATGATTATATTACACTATAAGGTTCAAGGTTTTTACTACATAATTTACTTTCACAAACAGACCATAATTTTTACACACAAATTATTTATCTTGCCTGATACCTTGCACTATAGGTCAGCGCTTCGCTATGCACCCCATGCTTATCTAGGTTTAAGTTTGGATTTACATAAAAGCATGAGCAGCTGGCAAGATAGAAACAATCTTGAAAATTCCCGTGTTAGTGGAAGCGCAGGAGTATACGCACTACAAAGCTGGGGACACCTTTTAAAAATGGAGATTATGCATCATGGGCTCACTTTGATGCTGGGGAGACTTTGACATCAGATTTTGGAAAAGCTCTAGATGCTGTGATCGATGTAGCACCCTCCTCTGCCGGAAGGCCATTCCTTGCTGGACATCAAGCAGTGCGGTCACGCAACCAGACGGCTTGCCTTCATAGTGGCGGACGGGCTCCTCTGCATTTGGCTCTTGGAACAATCAGTGGAGCCAGTTTGTTTCAAAGCTTTGGACCCCGATCATAGGGGACTTGCCCCAGTGGCTCCAGTATAGCGTGCAAAGCACATACTACACCACAGAGGGGGTTCATGTGCCCCGCCAGGTTGGAGGGTTCCCGGGCTTTGGACGCTTGGCAGTAATATGGTATAATATCCCTGATGAAGAGGTAATTTAATGTTTTCGAAACGCGTTAGTTGTCTGATATCTACAGTCATTGATGGTCTTGCCATCCAAGGGGAGTACCATTTTCCAACCTGAATGTATACAGTACATTGATATATATGGTCTACTGAAGTATTCTGATGTCGCATGTAACTGTAAAAGATCCTTATTATGGAATTTTGTACTCTGTCTTTCTCGCTTAAAAACATTTTTAGTATGAATAAAATTGATGATATTTTTATGAATAATATACAATTTTCAGTCTACTCAATTGCCTTAAAAATCCCCTCTGGTTTGAGGTTGCTCTTTTCGTAAATTATATGGGATGTGGCAATTACACACAGGTCACTATAGGTAATATTCATTAATGCACCCTCCTCTGTAGGCTGCTAGAATGATAGGTAAATTTAGTTCTTTTTGGTTCCTCTGTAATAATTGAAGCAGCTATTGATTTCTCTGGGCTGTTCTAGATCTCACAGGTTGCAGGTTTGATTGCTTCCCCCTGCATTCTGGAGGCTTCCAGAACATAGTGAGCTGGGAGAGTCAAATGGGCAGCTTGAGTATTCTGCTGCAACCAATCCCTGGACAGGCGTGTTCAGTAGGTGGCTAGAGATAGCATACTCGTCTGTGGTCTGGAGCAGTTCTGTTCTTGTTCCGCTGGAGAAATTCCAGCCTCAGGGGCTGCTTCCCTTTTGAGACAGTTCTGCTGGAGTCTGCTAATGTTCATCAAAGTCTCAGCTATAGCAGAGGGGGGAAAAGAAAAAGTCCTGGAAGTCGCACATCTCTGCAAAACCCCATAAGAAGATGTATGAAAACCTCAGCTCTTGGGGGCCTGGCCTGGTTGTAGCCCGGGCTGAGGCTGTCATACATCTTCTTTCAGGGTTTTGCAGAGATGTGCGACTTCCAGGACTTTTCCCTTTTCCATTAGATACAATGGTGTAGTGCCATACTCCAAATACTTTTGTATAAATGTATCTTATGCTCAAACAAAACAAATACATGGCAACAAAAATCCAAAAAGTGAAAGTTCTTTGCGACTCCTCCTCATTGTTCATTCGCACTCTCCACTCCCTGTATCATTAAATTTGTGCTTGTGCCAACTCTTCCCTTGGCATGCAAAAACCTCTTGTTTAATGTATCACCAACACCTGTTGTGCCCTCACCTGGTATGTTTGACCCCCATATAATCTAAGGTCTAAAATAGCTTGGGTTCTTCTTGCTCTTGTCCTCCAGATCACAATATCAAACCATCAAAAGAAATACAAACAGACTCTCATGGTGCTTAAAGTGGTTGTTACCACAAAAATGTAATTCGCTGGCAGCCCCTCTATTATATCTAAGCACAATACACAGGGTCAGTGTTTTATTAAAACGAAGCCTCAAAATACTTTTTTACAGCTATATTCAGGCCGGTCTCCTACTCCGATCCACGGCTACAGCTGGGGGGGCTGAGATCTTTCTCTGACGTCAGCTGGGGAGGTCACATGGCTGCTGAGCCCCCTCCCACCATAGCCCCAGATCAGAGTAGGAACTGGCCAAGAGTCACGTGACCGGTCTGAATATAGCTGTAAAAAAAAAGGTATTTACAAGCTTCGCTTTAATAAAACACCTACCCTTTGTGTTATGCCTAGATATCATGGAGGGGCTGGAAGTGACAATTTGTAATCTTTTATTTTTTACTAATAGAGACAGAGACAAAGACACAAGGAGCTGACAGGATGGAAGGAGGGGGTGAGGGGGAGAGAGGAGAGATACGGACGATGGAGGCACGCAGTGGCGGAAGGATCAGGGTCACAGCAGTCACACCTGTGACTGGGCCCTGGGGTTCTGCCACTGCATGGGGGGCCTGCAGCCTGTTTGCCAGTATGAGGGGCCCACCTGCAGCCCGTCCGCCAGTATGAGGGGTCCGCCCACAGCCCGTCCGCCAGTATGAGGGGTCTACCTGATACCCATCCGCCAGTATGAGGGGCCCGCCTGAAGCCCATCCACCAGTATGAGAGGTCCGTCTGAAGCCCATCCGCCAGTATGTGGGGTCCGCCTGGAGCCCATCCGCCAGTATGAGGGGCCCGCCCCGCCTGTGCATTCTGACTCTTCCGCTGCGTGAGGGGAGGAGGGGGGGCTTTTGCCTCCTGGCCGCTGCGAGTCTGGACTCTGAAAAAGAAAATCAGCTGACCAGCTGACACCAATCAAGTGGAGGGGGAGGAGCACTCCCCTCTACGAGGAGACAGAGACCCCATAAGGCAGAGAAGCATCCTGGAGGCACGCCCGGCATGGAGTTCTGGCTGATTGGGACTGATTGAAGTTGAGTCAAAGCGAGTTGACAAAATGCTAATACAATCATTGATCCCAACCTCCAGTAGCCTCTTGCTTATCCCATCCCCCCACCACCACGGATCTTATCCCTGTTACAGAGGTGATGGGGGGGGGGGGTAGGGATGAGATCTGTGGTGAGGGGATGGGATCAGCAAGAGGCAGAGGTGGTGGTGGGAGAGGATGGCACTGTCACTGATGTCACCCCCCCTCAATGCCACTGATGCCACCCCTCCCCAACACCACCATTGCCACTGATCCCACCCCTGCTCAACACCACCGCTGCCACAAATACCACCCCCTCACCATGACTGATCCCACCACCTCTACCACTGATCCCACCCCCACTCAACACCACTGCTGCCACTGATCCCACCCCCCTCACCACCACCGCTGCCACTGATCCCACCCCCTTCACCACCACCGCTGCCACTGATCTCACCACCACCACTGCCATTGATCCCACCCCCCTCACCACCACTGCTGCAACTCACCCCCCCCTCAATACCACCACTGTCACTCTTCCCATCCCCCCACCACTGCTGCCACTCATGCATCCCATTCCTCCATCACTACCACCACCGCTCGCTGCCACTCTTCCCATCCTCGTGTTGCAGGGGGCCAATTCCTCACCCCTGTACACCTGGATAGGAGGGGTGGTGGCGCGGCATATAGAGGAACCAATCCCCTTCATTTTCCTCCTGCAGTCACTGAAAGCCTACTTCTCCTCTCCTCTCCCTCCCTCAGGCATTCAACAATTGCAGGAAGAAAATGGAGGGTATTGGTTCCTCTATATGCCGCCGCGCCGCCCTTCCTATCCAGGTGTACATGGGTGACACATGGGCCCCCTGAAGCATGGGGCTGGGTCGCCTCGAGGGTCAGGGGGGCCCTTCATGGTTTCTTGCACCGAGGCTCTGAAGGTTCTAGTTATGCCTCTGGAGGCATGTAAACTGATCACAGTAAGGGCTCAGCAGCCATGATTATTGTGGTCGGTACACAGAGGGGACGCAGGAACTTGCAGGATCAGACAGCTTTTTTACAGATTAGATAGCTGCAGGTTAGACAGCACAAGCACTGCTATAAGGGAACAGGATCTCCTTTATTTTATGTTTTTAGGGTTACAAATACTTTAACTTTTTTAAAACATTTTAGTTCAGCCACTCATTAAAGTGCAACTCACATTACATGATATAAATAAAGCATCCACATTAAAAGTCTCAGCAGCAATCAACCAATGCAGTGCTGGTGTTCAGCGCCAGCTCCCTATATTAAATACTGCACTTCTGGGTTTTGCTGTACACAATTATGTCATCGAGTTGACCCCCACCCTATGCATTTCGTCATTGGGACACGTGACTTCCTCAGGGGGATTGTAAGTTGTGTAGCTGGAAGTTGTGTAGCTCACCTGGGACATTGTGAGTAGCGACCTAAGTCTTGGGGTTCTGCCACTGCAGGGGGGCCTGCCCGCAGCCTGTCCGCCAGGATGAGGGGCCCGTTCGCAGCCCATCCGCCAGTATGAGGGGCCCGCCCGCAGCCCGTCCGCCAGTATGAGGGGCCCGCCCGCAGCCCGTCCGCCAGTATGAGGGGCCCGCCCGCAGCCCGTCCGCCAAGATGAGGGGCCCATCCGCAGCCCATCCGCCAGTATGAGGGGCCCGTCCGCCAGTATGAGGGGCCGGCCGCAGCCCATCCGCTGTTTTGCTGTACACGACATTGTGAGTAGCGACCTAAGCTCAGGTTCCTAGTGACTGCATGCTGTTCTACTTTTGGGGTGAGAGCGGTAGCTCTCTCTCTCTCTCTCTCTCTGGTACAGCTCTTACCGGGTCTCAGTTTTGGCGTTCCCCTTTGTTTCTGGTTTCAGGACTGGTCAAAGAAGCTTCATCTAGTGAAGTGTGTCCTTCTGTTAGAAGGCAGCATTTTTGGAGTATCCCATACCACCCCAGCCTCTCTCCTGTTACAAGTTCTACAAACAATAAATTCTAAAAAGACATGACTTGGACCGGCCTTTCTCAACTTTTTCAACAGGGAAGAACCCTTGAAATAACTTTTCGGTCTGAGGGAATCCCTGCAAAAAAATGACTATATCTACATCTAATGATACATTAGTGTGATGGTCAATGGGAAGAATGCTCCTTACACTTGTGGTCATTGGGAAGAATTACCCCTTACAGATAGCTAAAAAGATCAATGATGTCAGTGGGAATTTATCTGAGAGGTAGAAATTGACCATTGCTCAAGGAACCCCTAGCAACCTCTGGAGGAACCCTAGGAACCCTGGTTAAGAAACCCTGCCCAGGGGCATAACAATAGGGGTTGCAATTGCCTCCAGGGGGCCCGTGTGCCTTCCTTGTACACCTGGATAGGAGGGATGGCGGGGGCGGCATTTAGAGGAACCAATCTCCTCCATTTTCCTCCTAAAGCAGGAGATTGGTTCCTCTATATGCTGCCCCCGCCGCCCCTCCTATCCAGTTTACTTGTCTTCTGCTGTTCCCAGGGTCCCTGTGTGCTTCCCTGCTTCCCATGGGAATGGCTTTGTAAATTTAATTTACCATCTCTTTCCTTTTCTGAATGGACAGAGTCAGTGATTGGTACCAATTGGTTCATTCATAACTGAAGCATAGTAAACTGTTTTTACTCTACTTAAGTTTCTGAATAAATGGGAGGTTCGGAGCACAGCTATTCCTGTCCATTCATTCTGTGCAGCTGAGGTTACACAGATGAAGATTGAGAGCTGAGGTTTGTTTAGACCCCCTGATATCTCATCAAAGCCCCCCAACAGGGCTCCTAAAAAAATGTAAAAAAATAATAAAAATAAAATTGTAAAAGAAATAAAATGAAATGGTAAAAAAAAGAAAAAAAATTACAATTAAAAACTACTGACACCAGTGAGGGAACTATCAGCATTGCAAAGGTTGCAATTGTGACCGGGCCCTGGCATTCCACCACCATGGAGAGGCCCGAAGATGGCAGTAAGGAGGCCGCTGCAGAACTTATTACCATAATAAAGGGACCCGCAATGGAAGTAAAGGGCCACATTATCAAGAAAGAGGGAAGGGCCCTGGCCAGGGGTCAGGGGGGCCCTTCATAATTTCATGCACCGGGGCCCTGAAGGTTCTAGTTATGCCTCTAACCCTGCCCTAGACTGTTAATGGAGCCAGAGTGAATGGACTGTTGTCTGTGTGATTGGTGGCCTCTACATTGGGGAAGAACCAATTGAATCAGTGACTCCTACAGGGGAGTAGCTTATGAGGATCTGATGTGAGTGTGGGGAAACAGGGCTGCTGATAGAAATTGTGGGGGCCCTGTACAGACTATTTCACAGGCACCCCCCCCAAGAAAGTATTAAAGGTGTATTTCGCTAAAAATACAATAAAACTATTAGCAGACACAAATACAACATAACTCACAGCATTCCTGCTAAATCTAAAAGATAAAACTGAGTTAATAAATAAAAATGAAGATGAGATGAAAAAAATATATAGTCTCCAGGATCAGAGGGAGAGAAAAAAAGTTAAGCTCCATGCACACTGGGCTTAAAGAAAACTCTGGTTCACTTGGCAGAAACGCTCACATAGAACTTTTTTGTACAAAGTTTAGACGAGTTTAGGAGAACCAGAAGGGTTTTTTTTCTGTCTTTAAAAGTTGAGCTTAAAATATGCCTGTAATCGTCCTAATGTGTATGGACACATAGGATAACATTGAGCTGCTTCTACAGGCAGAACACTGAACTCCTGTAGAAGAAGCAATTTTTTTTTCCCAGTGTGCAATGGAGCCTAAATTATAGATAACAAACTCCAGTGCTGAGAGGAGGGAGGTCCACACAGGGAGGGGGATTAGTGAGGGACGACTGTCTCTTTCTAATCAGATAAAAGCTTGTAGCAAGGGAGAGGGAGGAAGGAGAGCAACGTTCATCTGCTGGAGGAAAAGAGACACAATTGTCATATGTCACTAATCCCCCCTGTGTGGGACCCCCTGTTTGCTCCGGGCCCCCCAAACCAGGGCTGGATGTACCCCCCCCATCAGCGGAAATATGATAAGATGACAACATAGCTCTAATTTGAGGATGAATGCTGCCAAGAAGGAGATTTATCAGACCAGAGATAAGTCCTCTGTTAGCTGTAGAGAGGACGTTCTGCAATATAAAATATTTACAGTATATATACAGGGCTCTTTTTTAGAGAATAGGTGCCGGTACTCCCCACTAACCTGGGTAACCCTTCTCTCCACTCCCTACTGTGAAGATGAGCAACAACCTGGAGTTAAGTTGTTACCATGTAACAAGGAAGCAATCTCGCTGTGAATTAATAGTGAACTCTGTCCAACATCTCGTTGTGTTCTGAGTTCTTTCTTCTTCTTTGAGTTCTGTCTAGACAATGTCAGGATGAAAGGATGTTGGAGATGTCTGTACATTTAGGCTTATGATTGTAACCTTTGTTCTAGATGTGTAGGGTGCTGGTTAGGAGCACATAAATATGAAAAGGATGTTCATACATACACATTTTTTTTTTTGAACATTCAATTTATTTCGAATTATAAAGGTAAACGTACATTGTTCTTTTATATCATGTGTTTTTGTTCTTTTTTGCCATTATGTCTTTTTTTTTTTTTTTTGAACATTCATTTTATATTGAATTATAAAGGTAAACATACATAGTTCTCCCATTATGTCATTTTTAATGCCTTTTTAGCAGATATACAAGATTTAAAATATAATTTACAACCATTTATCATTTTCTATGACACATAGGGGTTGATTTACTAAAGCTGGAGAGTGCAAAAACGGGTGCAGCTGTGCATGCTAGCCAATCAGCTTCTAGCCTCAGCTTGTTCAATCCAAGCTTTGACAATACAACCTTAAAGCTGATTGGTTTCTGTGTGGAGCTGCACCAAAGTTTGCACTTTCAAGATTCAGTAAATCAACCCCATACAATGTTATCTTGGATAATCAGAGTTTCCCCCTTTCCACTGGATATGTGCCAAGGATATAGAATAGTGTAATGTAACAAATACCATATAAAAGGCATGTGTTTATTTTTGGAACTTGTTACTCTGCCATTGATTCTTTGTAATCCAGTGCACACTGCTATTGATCAGTAAACTATACATAGACTGAAGATATATGGATTTCCTTCATTGCAAGGCTAATCTTTACACTATCCATCTGCCAGCACCACCCTATTTTAAAGAATAAATCCAACAGCAGCAACAATAAATGCTCTCCACAGCAGCAATGACCCCCCAGCAGCAACAATAAATCCCCCAGCAGAAAAGAAAACTCCCCCAGGAGCATCAGTAAATCCCCAGCAGCATCAAAAACTCCCCCTCTCCCCACCCAGCAGCAACAATAAATCCCATCAGCAACAACAATAAATCCACCCAGCAGTAACAAAAACTCCCCCAGCATCAATAAATCACCCCAGCAGCATCTATAAATCCCCAGCAGTGTCAGTGAATCCCCAGCTGCAACAATAAATCCCCCATCAGCAACAACAACTCAACCAACAGCATCATTAAATCCCCCAGCAGCAACAACAATTCTCCCAGCAGCACTAAAAAATCTCCCACAGCATTGGTAAATCCCCAGCTGAAACAATAAATCCCCCATCAGCAACAACAACTCTCCCAACAGCATCATTAAATCACCCAGCAGCAAAAATAAATCCCCAGCAGCATCAGTATATCCCCAGCTGCAACAATAAATCCCCCATCAGCAACAAAACTTTCCCAACAGCATCATTAAATCACCCAGCAGCAACAATAAATCCCCAACAGCATCGGTAAATCTCCAGCAGCATCAATACCCCCCCCCCCAGCAGCATCAATAACCCCCCAGCAGCACCAACAAATCCCCCAGCAGCATCAGTAAATCCCCCAGCTCCAACAATAAATCCCTAGCAGCATCAGTAAATCCCCAGAAGGGACAATAAATCCTCCAGCAACAACCATATACAGTGCAGAATAGAGAACATACAGATTGGCATATGCAATGAAGCAGTGCAAAATAGGGAACAGACTGTATGGAATATGAAATGAAGCAGTGCTGAATAGGAATGTACAGCATGATATATGGAATGAGGTAGTGTGGAATAGGGAACATTTAGCATGGTTTATGGAATGGGGAATAGGGAATGTACAGCACGATATATGGAATGAGGCGGTGAGGAATAGGGAATGTACAGCATGATATATGGAATGAGGCGGTGAGGAATAGGGAATGTACAGCATGATATATGGAATGAGGCGGTGAGGAATAGGGAATGTACAGCATGATATATGGAATGAGGAGGTGAGGAATAGGGAATGTACAGCATGATATATGGAATGAGGCGGTGAGGAATAGGGAATGTACAGCACGATATATGGAATGAGGCGGTGAGGAATAGGGAATGTACAGCATGATATATGGAATGAGGCGGTGAGGAATAGGGAATGTACAGCATGATATATGGAATGAGGCGGTGAGGAATAGGGAATGTACAGCATGATATATGGAATGAAGCGGTGAGGAATAGGGAATGTACAGCATGATATATGGAATGAGGCGGTGAGGAATAGGGAATGTACAGCATGATATATGGAATGAGGCGGTCAGGAATAGGGAATGTACAGCATGATATATGGAATGAGGCGGTGAGGAATAGGTAATGTACAGCATGATATATGGAATGAGGCGGTGAGGAATAGGGAATGTACAGCATGATATATGGAATGAGGCGGTGAGGAATAGGGAATGTACAGCATGATATATGGAATGAGGCGGTGAGGAATAAGGAATGTACAGCATGAAATATGGAATGAGGCGGTCAGGAATAGGGAATGTACAGCATGATATATGGAATGAGGCGGTGAGGAATAGGGAATGTACAGCATTAAATAAAAGTACGTTTCTAGTGAACAGGCTGTGGGGTGGGTAGAGGAAGAAATTGTCTTGCTTGGTATGACTAGTTGGGTACACAATGACAGCGTCCAAGGTAAGCCAAGGGCATTAGTGCAATTTTGCTCTCAGGTACTAATCCATTAAAGTCTTGGACCACTGGGATCTTCTGCACCACATCATAGATGACTAAGATTTCTGCCGAATTGCCGACTTTGACATATGAACACCCATGGAGAACACATAGTTTGTGTTTTCCCCTGAGTCCATCTAGTCAAAAACACATTCGTCCTTCCATAGACTCATTTCAAGCCGGGTAATGGATGTGATGGGCCTGTTTCCAGCAGAGCCGTATATCCAGGGAGCTGCCATGAGCTGGATGCCTTCCAATATGCAGATTAGGGACAATAACAGAGAAAATCAGTATTAATGTCTTTAATGTAAACCGGCATTAATCACCACAGGACAGGCAAAACGATTTGCTGTAATGGAAAAAAATGTTTTTTGACGTAGCGCCTTCTCAAGTGGTCGCCAATGCAAATATGAACGGTGATTAATTTTAATTCGGCTGAATGAATTCATCTCTTCGTTTTTAAGAGGGAAGTGGGAAGTTCCAGGTGATGAAAGAATTATTCTTTGCTGCGTCAGTAAACTGACACTGTGCCAACTCTGGGCAATGACAAACGACAAGGTAACTCTCTATGAATTTTGTGCCCTATAAGAGCCACGCATGTGGGCAGGTGCAGTCTACTTTACAGGCGGAACTCTTCTTCAGCACCACTGCAGTTGGAGAGAAAGTCAAGATGAACATGGTTCCTCCAGGGCAGTGGTTCTCAACTCCGGTCCTCGGGCCCCCCCAACAGGCCAGATTTTAAGTATTACCTTGGGGAGATGCAGACTAGAATACTGCAATCACTGAGCAGTAGAATTCTATCACCTGTGATGTATTTCAGTTATCCTGCAAACCTGGCCTGTTGGGGGGGGCCCGAGGACCGGAGTTGAGAACCACTGCTTCAGGGTATCCTGGGTCACTAGGGAAGCTATTCCATTGGATGTTGTTACCCCATGTGACTCTAACAGGAATCTTGGGTCAGGCAGAGCCTTTTTGAGGTTGGCTCCAGGGATTGGCAAGCATTTTGCGAGTGGGTAGAGTAGGGAAAGTCAAGAGGAACGTGGTTCCTCCAGGGTATCCTGGGTCACTTGGGAAGCTATCCCACTGGATGTTGTCACCCCATGTGACTCTAACAGCAATCTTGGGTCAAGCAGAGCCTTTTTGAGGCTGGCTCCAGGGATTGGCAAGCATTTTGTGAGTGGGTAGAGTAGGGACGGGTACCCTGCCTGGTAGGGACAGAAATAGCGGCAGGGAAAGGTTCCCGACGAGACGGGAAAGCGTAGGGCTCTCAAATTCTCTTGGCATCTTCCTGATTGGGCACAAGACGGCTAGGCCACGTTCTGCCCCTATCAACAGGTGCTGTGAGCTCAGCTGAAACCTGTTCTCTACAGGCTACTGGACCTGTAAGGGTTTCTCAGTTGGGTTGTCTTTCCACAAGATTTATTTTGAACTGTCTTTGCATTATTTCAATACAAGTTCTTTCATAGCACTTGGACTGTGTGTGTTATTGCCGTTGCACCATGCTGCAACCCAACTACACGCATATGTAGACATTGTTATTTATGCTGATATCTGATAATGCTCACCCCTGAAGGGGCCACTGGATACTAGTTCCAAACTGGCGGCTGGTGCTCACTATTTTGGGGGGGCAGCACAAACTAACACCCAACACCCCCCTACCCCGCCTATGGGAGACAGATGGCGGTGATCAACCCGCCCCCTCCATGGAGATGGACAGCGGCGGTATCACCCCCTGAGGGAGATGGACGGCGCCGATCTTCCAACCCCCCCACCCGTGTGAGATGATAATGTGCCATTTGAGAAAGCTACCTTACTTTATAGAGGCAGGGAAAAGGAAGAGCCAGGGCCACTCCGGCGAGCACACAGGAAGACATTCTCCTCCCAGCCGAACAGAAACAGGAAGTGTGTTCTGAAACACGAATGGCCAGGAAGTCCTAAGACTCCTGGTTGGGAAGGAGGAGAATGAGGAAGACAATAGCAAATATTCATTCACTATTGTCACACAAGTGGGTGTGCTCGGGGAGCAGTGTTCTGCGCCCCGAGCCCACCCTTTTTTAAAGCCTTTTAGAGGCCCTGGCTCTAATCACGTGCTTAAAAAAACAAAAACATTGGAATCTATATGCCCAGCATGGAGATTACGGGGCCAGACACGTGGATGAGGGATGTCGATTAGGTAGCCGGATGCATGGATGGGGGGGGGGGGGGTCACCGCCCCTGCGCCCCTTATGGAGCGGCCGCCACTGGTTCCAGAGCACCCTGACAAAAAATAGGCTCAGTCTAGGGGTGCCTTTTTGTAGCTTTATAATAGTACATGAACAGGAGAGAGGGGTGAGGGTACAAGATATTCCAAAAAACATAAGCAGGTATAGAAGGACAAATTCTTAATAAAAAAAAAAAGATTCAGCATTAGACTTAAATATTGCTAGAGGTAGAGGGGACAGCCAGTCCATCTGAGACTTTGTAAAATTAGTCACAGTCCTTGTAGCTTCCCTTGGTGTCTAACTCTCAAAGCACAGACACCCATGAAGCACTAAGCAAAAGGTCCTACTTACAATGTCCAGAGACAGCTCTCCAACAAGGTTCCCTGCAACACTATTTAGTGGATGGGGGCCTTCTCCAGCACCGCTTTATTATGTACTGCTGCGCCCCCAAGAGTCGTTGATTTTAACTAGAGTTGAGCGAACACCTGGACGTTCGGGTTCGGAGGGTCCGAACGAACTTTGGGAAAAAGTCCGGGTTCGGCACCGAACTTTGCCTGAACGTTATCCCGGACCCCGAACCCCATTGAATGGGGACCTGAACTTTTAGGCACAAAAATGGTTCTAACAAAGTCCTGGCAAGTGCTAGAGGGCTGCAAAAGGACGTAAAATGGGGGTAAGAGTAGGGCAACTGCCCTACAAAAAAATGGGGATAGGGAAAATAAATTAAAATCAAATAAGCTAGGAGGTGATTTTTGAACAATAATCTGTCCCTCTAAGCAGAAGCCTCTACCTAGTGCAGTCAGATCGCTCAAAGCAGCAGTATGTGAAATCTCAAATTACTCCCACAATCTGATCGTTGTGTACGATCCCACAATCTGATCGTTGTGTATGATCGTAACGATCGTTGTGTTATGAAGGGTTTGAGCTGCAATCTGTCACTCAAAGCAGCAGTATGTGAAATCTCAAATTTCTGCAATCTGTCCCTCAGAGCAACAGTAGTAGTAATCTCAGGATGCAGGATCAGATGTTAAAATGTCTGCAATCTGTCCCTCACAAAAACGCCGGCAGCTTCCTCTCCCTACACTAACCCAAGAGCATGTGACGTGCAGCACTGTGACTCCAGCCTCTATATCATGATGCACTGGCCAATCACAGCCATGCCATTAGTAGGCATGGCTGTGATGGCTTCTAAGGGAAAACCAGTGAAACGCTTGTTGATTGGCTGCCCTGCAGCTATTCAACATGCGTGATCAACTACCAGAACCCAGAACCCGAACGTTTTTTTAAACGTCCGTGTTCGGGTCCGGGTCCTGGACACCCCAAAGTTTGGTACGGACCGGAACGCTACAGTCCGGGTTCGCTCAACACTAATTTTAACCAGTTCTTCCTCACTAAGTGTAAAGGCTGCCCACCCACACAAGCAACAGTCCACTCACACTGGCTCCAATAAACAGTCTAGGGGGTATCTTTTTAAAGTTTATTACTTGGAGAACTTTAACAGGGGAGAAGAACTTTGCATGGGATACTTTACAACGTTCAATAGTAGTTACTAACCAGAGGATAGTCTATCTTAATAGTAGGTAGTAGTGAGCGATTTAAGGCCCCAGACCTGGAGACCATGGGGCAAGTTTTTGGCCACCTGTTTACCTTGCTTGAATGCATGACTCTGGGTACCCAGTGCAGTTTCCAGTCCCCAGGACAAGTCCTCCTTCCAGCCTCCTCTGAACATGATCCAGTCAATGAGATGCCACCTCTCAGGACCAGACCCTTTGAGGTTCTGCAATCGGCTCAGAGCATGCAAACCTTTAGTCCTGGTACCTCTAAGGCCTCTTAGAGCAGCTGTTCAGTCTATGGGCTGGCTGAATGCAGCAACCCCTATACCTGGAACCCTACTGAGGAGAAGGAACCTTGCTTTCCAGTATCTCAGACAATTTACCTACATTCCAGCCCCTTACTGGAAAATTTTCCCCCGGGCATTGGCTAAAACCTGATAAATATTCAGGCTGGTTAATATGAATCTCCCACCCTAAACTCTGGAAGCTTCTTTCAGAGGCAGGGGGAAGCAATCAAAGCCCCAGCCTGTGAGATCCTGAACAAGCCAGACCAAACAAGCACTGCTCCCCTGACCACAAAACAAGTCAGAGCTAAATTTGTCCAGCAGCTTATGCTAGGAGGGTGCTACATCAAAGTAGTGTCCTTCAGCAGATGTCTTTAAGGCCCTCAGCCAAACACATGCTAAGGCCTAATAGCAATCATTTTGCAAAAAAACCCAAATTTCTTACTTTTTGCTAAAATTCAAATCCAAAAATAATATATATAAAAAAAATGTTTTACCGCTTAAGGCCGATTTATATTCTTCCTCATATTTGTGATTAAAAAATCACAATCGGCGTTTATTGATTGGTTTGCGCAAAAATGACCGCGTTTACGGATGGTGAGAATTAATTTCTGGGGTTTTTATTTATTTATTTATTTTTTTACTAGTAATGTCGGCGATCTGCGATTTTTAGCGGTACTGCGATATTGCAGCGGACATGTCGCACATTTTTGACACTTTTTTGGCATCAATGACATTTATTCAGCGATCAGAAATTTAAATGTCCACTGATTACCGTATAAATGTCATTGGCAGTGAAGGGGTTAACCTGCAGGAGGAGATCTAGGGGGTAACTGTGTTCCCTAGGTGTGTTCTTACTGTGGGGGGGTTGGGCTACCATGGGCATGAGAGATCTAACTGATCCCAGAGACAGGGATCAGTAGATCTCCCATGCCTGCACTGCAGGGTTGCCAACCGCCAGTAAATTTACTGACAGTTTGTAAAAATCAGTGATTTTTACAACTGTCTATGACTATCAGGGTCTGATAATTTGTCATGCTGTGCTGATTTTTTAAGTGTAAACCAAGCAAATGACTTGATATGGGGTATGTCTGTGTTTCTATGTTGTATTTGAATATCAATTGCCTTAGCTTTTAATAGGAGTTCTGTTATTTTTCAGGTTGCCAGTAAAAAATGTGCTCCGCTGCATACAGCAGAGCCAGAAACTAAAGTTATCCAGCCTAGGGCAGGGGAGCTACAAAAAAAAAAAACATTCATAGGCCACCCCTTTAAGTAATATAAAGGTTTTAGTTAGTAAATTTACCAAAAATCCTTGTTTATTTGAACCTACAGTAATGTTGAGAGCTGACAGACCCAACCAGGACAGGGGCTTTTGGAGAGGACTAGGGGCAAGCCCGCTGATTTTGACCTATGGAGAAAGCAGATCATTCTATAACAATGGACAACCACTTAAAGTGGTTGTAAACCCCTTTACATGACTTTAACCTACAGGTAAGCCTATAATAAGGCTTACCTGTAGATTCCGTGAATATCTCCTAAATTTGCACCGTTTAGGAGATATTCACTGTATAAATATGTGCTGACGTCCGGTGCCAATTCTTCAGTTCTCGTGTCGTGACCGGCAGCTTCCGCGCAGGAGTGACATCATTGTGGTTCCAGCCAATCACAGCGCTGGAGCCCGCAAACCCGGAAGAAGCGTCAGGAGATATGTCGCCGGTCACATCGGTGTTCGGGGACCACTGCAACAGCTTTGATCTAAGGTAAGTATTTCATGATGAGCTACTATGCAGTGCATAGTAGCTAATTATGCTTTTATCTTGCAGGGGTTTTTTTTTTTTTTTCAGTTTTTTTTTTTTGGATGGGTTTACAATCACTTTAATGGATGCTGAAAGCATGGTTTGGATTACTTCTCTGAATAAGGAGGACAATAAAGCTTCCCTTCTGGAGTGGATGGCAAGGTGTAATATTAATCTTGCACAGGTTAATGGTCAGAGGGAATATAGTGGACCTCCTGCAGACTGGGTTGGAGGAGCTCCTTCACTTGTGACAGAAATATTTATCAACAACATCCCTCAGGAAATCTATGAAGATAAATGATTTCCACCTTTTCAGACTGCTGGAATATTGTGGGTTTGTCTTATAGACTGGCGCTGGATAGTCTGAGGTGGTGTGGGTTTTTTTAGGTGTTTATTGTTAAGTAGGTATGTCCCATTGTTCTATTGTTTCTGTCTGTCTGATCATCTCTTTGAGATGAGATGAATCTTGTGTCCACGTTAACGTGTTACCAAATTATTGTGGGATGTTATATCTTTGTTGATTAACTGGTGTTTGAAGTTTGCATTGTTATGCTAATATCCTCAAGAGGGGAATATACTCCTGTGGGGTATAAAGTATGTGTTTGAGTTTCAATTAACCACTTCACCTCCGGAAGAATTTCCCAGTTTAGGACCAGAGCACTTTTTGCAATTCGGCGCTGCGTCACCTTAACTGACAATTGCGCGGTCGTGCAACGTTGTACCCAAACTAAATTTGCGTCCTTTTTTTCCCACAAATAGAGCTTTCTTTTGGTGGTATTTGATCACCTCTGCATCATTTCTGATCGCCACTATAAACAAAAGAGCGACCATTTTGCAAAAAAACCCAAATTTCTTACTTTTTGCTAAAATTCAAATCCAAAAATATATATATATAAAAAAAATGTTTTACCACTTAAGGCCGATTTATATTCTTCCTCATATTTGTGATTAAAAAATCGCGATCGGCGTTTATTGATTGGTTTGCGCAAAAATGACCGCGTTTACGGATGGTGAGAATTAATTTCTGGGGTTTTTATTTTTTTTTTATTTTTTACTAGTAATGGCGGTGATCTGCGATTTTTAGCGGTACTGCGATATTACATCGGACATGTCGGACATTTTTGACACTTTTTTGGGACCAATGACATTTATTCAGCGATCAGAAATTTAAATGTCCACTGATTACTGTATAAATGTCATTGGCAGTGAAGGGGTTAACCTGCAGGAGGAGATCTAGGGGGTAACTGTGTTCCCTGGGTGTTCTTACTGTGGGGGGGTTGGGCTACCATGGGCATGAGAGATCTAACTGATCCCAGAGACAAGGATCAGTAGATCTCCCATGCCTGCACTGCAGGGTTGCCAACCACCAGTAAATTTACTGACCGTTTGTAAAAATCAGTGATTTTTACAACTGTCTATGACTATCAGGGTCTGATAATTTGTCATGCTGTGCTGATTTTTTAAGTGTAAACCAAACAAATGACTTGATATGGGTATTGTCAGTGTTTCTATGTTGTATTTGAATATCAATTGCCTTAGCTTTTAATAGGAGTTCTGTTATTTTTCAGGTTGCCAGTAAAAAATGTGCTCCACCAGTAAACTTTCCATGCTTTGCCAGTAAAAAACGCTGCAGGAGGTTGGCAACACTGCTGCACTGTCAGAGTGGGGAACCGCCGTGTTTACATCGGCGGTTCCCCGTTCTTTGCCTGTGGCTGCTCATCGCGGCTCGCCAGCGGACATCGGGTCCACCTGAGCCGCGGGCACACTCCTCAGGAGTGCGGCGGGCACACGCCCCCTAGCGGCCATTCACAGATCGCCGCCTTTTTACGGCGATTCGCGGCCAGCGTCCACACTGCCACCGTAAATATGCGGTAGGCGGTGTGGAACTGGTTAAGAGTCATTCCTTTACCTCAACACCTTGTCTGTGTACGTTGCTTTGCGTAAAGACTGGTATTAGCTCTCGGTCTGCTCGGAATGGTTTGGAGGGCAAGAGGCACTGTTTGGTGGAAGGAAATACCTAAGCGGGGTGCCCAAGTGGTTCCGTCACATGGGTACCAGTTCTTCTATCTTTGGGTCTGGTGATAAGGACGCTGCCCATTGGCTGTCAGGGAAGTCTATCAATCAGCGGGGTACTCAGAGAATTCTATAGACCTCCAGAGGTGGATTCTTGATGCAAACAATGAGACCCTTCTCAACGTTTCATTGTAAAGTTGGTGTGACCCTCACCCAGGGGAGGGCTGCCAGCCTTAGGCCTGGGGGGCCAGTCCAGTCAAGTGGCCCATTGAACCACCGAATCAGCTCATCGTCCATGCCCATCTGATTTTAGAAGGATATTGATGTTATAAAGCAAGACAAACATGATACAATGTGGTAACATCATTTAATGTTAATAGCAACAAAGGAGGTTTAACAAAAATAATGCATCAATGCAGCTCATCAGTGCCCATCAATGCAGCCTCACCAGTGCCCATCAATGCAGCCTCACCAGTGCCCATCAATGCAGCCTCACCAGTGCCTATCAAATGCAATCTGATCAGTGCCCATCATGCAGGCTCGCCAGTGCCCATCAGCACAACCGGTCCTGGTGCCCCCCCCTTTGCCTGCAGTTAGTTTGTGGCTGCGCCCCTGGCCCCTGCTTCCTTCCTCCACAGAAGAAAAAAGTGTCTGTTGGCCATTTTGAATGTAAGTTTGGGTGGCCTGGGGGGCAATTGCCACCCTGCCTCCTGGCCCAGCCCTCCCCTGCCCTCACCCCTATTCTCCTCCAGGTCTTTCCACTGTCCTTTAATTTCATGTGGACTTTCACTGATTAATAAGAAGACCTAGGATGGGGTAGGGGGTGTGGTCAAGCTCGACTTTTACAGGTTAAAGTCAAGATTTGAATGTAACGTCAGCTGTCTATTTCTCTGATCTACTGATAATGTTTGTTGAACTTCATTTCTGCTTATGCATGCTTTCATCAGTTTTATATTTACTTTAGCAGGTTTCTGGCAGCCTACACATCCTTTCCTTTATGTACAACACTTTCCAGAGATCAGAGAAATTCTGAACCCCAACCGTTTGTACAAAACAACATCATCTGGATATGTGATTTAAAAAAAAGAAAACTGCTGCATTTGGTGACCTACTAAACCTTTCCGGAACTTTTCCCACCACGTCTCCGTACATCACTGAACTCTGAGCTTTTAAATATAAATCACAGCTGCAAGTTGCAATTATACTGTTTAATTAGACTAAGTAACATTATTCCATCAGTGCAGAGATGTCGCGCTACATTTCAAAGCTAATTTGTCATATTTGAAACAAGATTACAGTGTTGGGAAACTGGCTGAAACATTCTAGAATTAAAGTTCACATTTCATTTCCTGACTCCACTGCTCACTAATAGGCAGTGGAAAACCAGCTAACTGGCAGTGGAAAACCAACTAAGCGACAGTGGAAAACCAGCAATTGTGTGCCACTGATTTATCTTTCCAACACTAATCTAGAGAACAGGCTACGAGGAGAAGCTGGACTTATCAATGTGCTGAAAACACAACAAGCCACCTAAGAGTGTGCACAACACAATGCTATCAAATAACAATAGCCTTAAGGGAGGAATGATGACTAATATATCGATCTGTTATTTGATCCTGTTCAGCATATTCTGGAAATAAAGCAGAAAAATGTAAAGTTGAACTCCAGCCTTCCCTTCAGTCCTGCACAGTTGTGGAAGCTACTCCCTTGCTTACTCTGATTTCACTGCACACTGCGAGGTTCAGACTTATTGCCTTATTTCTTGGCTGGAGGACATCCAGAATCATGTAGCCCAGTGGTCTTCAAACTGCAGCCCAGAAGCCAGATGTGGCCCTTTGCGAGCCTATATCTGTATCTATTTCTCCAATAAGCCATCATTCCTCCTACTAACACCATCAATGGGGCACTGTTCCTCCTGCTGACACCAATGATGGGACACTATTCCTCCCGCTGACACCAATGATGGGGCACTATTCCTCCCACTATTACCAATGATGGGGCACTATTCCTCCCACTGACACCAATGATGGGGCACTATTCCTCCCACCGACACCAATGATGGGGCACTGTTCCTCCCGCTGACACCAATGATGGGGCACTATTCCCCCCACAGATACCAATGATGGGGCACTATTCCTCCCACTGACACCAATGATGGGGTACTATTCCTCCCACTGATACCAATGATAGAGCACTATTCCTCCCACTGATACCAATGATGGGGCACTATTCCTCCCACTGACACCAATGATGGGGCACTATTCCTCCCACTGACACCAATGATGGGGCACTATTCCTCCCACCGACACCAATGATGGGGCACTGTTCCTCCCGCTGACACCAATAATGGGGCACTATTCCCCCCACAGATACCAATGATGGGGCACTATTCCTCCCACTGACACCAATGATGCTGTACTATTCCTCCCACTGATACCAATGATAGAGCACTATTCCTCCCACTGATACCAATGATGGGGCACTATTCCTCCCACTGACACCAATGATGGGGCACTATTCCTCCAACTGATAGCAATGATGGGACACTATTCCTCCCACTGACATCAATGATGGGGCACAATTCCTCCCACTGACACCAATGATGGGGCACTATTCCTCCCACTGACACCAAAGATGGGGCACTATTCCTCCCACTGACACCAATGATGGAGACACCACCTCCTTATCACGGGGTAGTAACCACAGAGGTAGTAACCACAGTCACCCTCCTTAT
>BLSH010234924.1:12639-25011 GCA_018402905.1 Glandirana rugosa | reverse complement strand
GGCAGTTATGCAGCCAGTGACACAAGGTGGGGCAGTTTGCAGGCACTTACACTGGTGGGGGCAGTTATTCAGCCAGTGACAAAGGTGGGGGCAGTTTGCAGCCAGTGACACAGGTGGTGGCAGTTTGCAGGCAGTGACACAGGTGGGGGCAGTTTGCAGCCAGTGACACAGGTGGGGGCAGTTTGCAGACAGTAACACAGGAGGAGTACATTGCAGAGATCCCCCCCCCACACTTACCCCATCCAGCAGGCAGGATTGTTGCAGAGATTCGGCATGCGGAGAGCGTGCTGAGTCTGCAGAGTTCGGCATACGGAGAAAGGCTGTCCCCCCTCGTCGGTCCCCGGGCGGTCATGGTCTCTGTGGGAGCGGAAGTCACCCACGCTGCCACAGTGACCCGCCCCCAGCCACCGCATCCAATCACCCTGAGCAGAGGCTCAGGGTAGCCAATCAAGCTATGCAGGGTGCGCCTGTTCAGCGCACCCTCATGGCTTTTAATGGCCGACCAATAGGCTCACTACTTGGCTGTCATGTGACAGCCAAGGAGCCAAAAAAAAAAAGAAATGCACTGGCGCCACCTGCAGGGGGGCGTGGCTAACTTTTTTTTTCTTCTTTAGCCGGCGGGGAGGCGGCGCCCAGGTGCCCCTCACACACCAGTCGCCGCTGCTGTCACCCAGTGGAGGTCTGCAGTAGAGAGTGGGGTTCTC
Source organism: Glandirana rugosa (assembly GCA_018402905.1). Lineage (NCBI taxonomy): Eukaryota > Metazoa > Chordata > Amphibia > Anura > Ranidae > Glandirana > Glandirana rugosa. Next base: position 24,307 of record BLSH010234924.1, on the reverse strand, counting down.
AACATGGTCGTTGCTGAAAACCCTTCCTTTAGGCTGGATTCACACCACTCCGGTGCGAATTCCAGCCCCGATGCCTGTGAGAAGGACAGGGGCTGCTGTTCATCGTCTCCTGTCCGATCTCACAGTGCATCGGCTGACAGGGGAGGGAGGGGGGAGGTGCGGTGAGCAGGGGGAAAGATCCTCGTTCGGTGCGGAACACACCTGTGTGTCAATTACGCTCCCATTGAACATAATGGGCTGGGAATTCACACCACACTGCACAGAAAACGTACATGTTTTCTGTGCAATGTGGACTGCAAATGCACCGCACCTATGTGAACTGGACACATTGAAAACAATGTGTTTTCAAGTGTCCTGCGAATTGGATGCGGTGTAAGTCGCATCCAATTTGCATAGGTGTGAACCCAGCCTTAATGTCAGACAGTGCTGGTCATGCACAATGTCTACATTATAAGGGGGAGGATGAAGTGAATAAGAACGTTGTCTTCTATCCCACCCTTTCCCCTCTGGTGGCCAGAGGAACGCTGTATCCCCTGTTATGATGTCATAGGGGCTGTAACTGTAGATGACATCTAATTGTCTCGATCACGGTTAGGTACACATTTGGTGGTATTCCATTGTCGCCAACATTGTAAAAAAATGTATAGGGACATTTTTTTTGTCTGTAGACGGAATCTTATTTTAATTAGGGGCGGGGCATTCATTTGTAGGCGTGTCATTGCTTGGGGGGGGGGGACATGGCGAACCATGGTGGGAAAAATGTGTGCGGCTTAAAGCGGTAGTAAACCCCCAAAGCTGTTTTTACCTACAGGTAAGCCTATAATAAGGTAAAAAGAATATCTCCTAAACCTACATGGTTTAGGAGATATTCGCCCTGCATGCAGCCGCTGACATTAGCGGCGCATGCGCTCTGATGATCCGGCCGAGGCGTCCGGCAACTCAGAGCTGGCTGCCGGAAAGAAGAGCTCCCGCGCGCATGCGCGGGAGTGACGTCACGCGGCTCCGGCCACTCACAGCGCCGGAGCCGCATACCCGGAAGAAAGAAGAGGACCAACATGTCAGCGTCCTTAGCGCTGACCGACTCGGGCATCAGGGGCCTCGTTCTAAGGTAAGTATTTCATAATATGTTAGTATGCGATGCATACTAACATATTATGCTATTGTCTTGCAGGATTTTTTTTATTATTTTTTTTTGGGAACGGGTTTACTACCGCTTTAAACTAAATAGTGGGTGTGGCTTAAATGGGCATGGCTCAAAGGGGGTGTGGTTCGAGTCTGAGATGAATGAGGGATGGAGCAATAAAGAAAGAAAGAAATAGGGAGGGAAGGAGAGAGAAGGAAGGAAGGAAAGAGGGATGGAGAGACAGCAGGCCCAGATCCGACACCACAATAGCAATATGTGTATTCCAGAAAGTTTAACAATCCGCAGGTAAAGATACTCCAAACACCTGGTGTTAGCGCTTCAATCATCCCAACACCATGGTTGTTATGGTGTCTGGATTATTGAAGCGCATTATTTCTATTATTACGTTGTAATATAAAATTAAATAGTTCAACCCACCCTAAAGCAGAATCAGTGGGGGTCCCGAATGTGTCACTTGCCACCAAATGCCATCAGGTGTCCCCAGCAGTCCCACCTTACATCAGGTGTCCCCAGCAGAGTCCCTCCTTACACCAGGTGTCCCCAGCGGAGTCCCTCCTTACACCAGGTGTCCCCAGCGGAGTCCCTCCTTACATCAGATGTCCCCAGTGGAGTCCCTCCTTAAATCAGCTGTCCCCAGCGGAGTCCCTCCTTACATCAGCTGTCCCCAGGGGAGTCCCTCCTTACTTGAGCTGTCCCCAGCGGAGTCCCAGTCCTTACATCAGGTGTCCCCAGCGGAGTCCTCCTTATATCAGTTGTTCCCATTGGAGTCCCTCCTTACACCAGGTGTCCCCAGCGGCATCCCTGCTTACATCAGTGTCCCCAGCAGAGTCCCTCCTTACATCAGGTGTACCCAGCGGAGTCCCTCCTTACGCCAGCTGTCTGCAGCGGGGGGGTCCCTCCTTACATCAGTGTCCCCAGCGGAGTCCCTCCTTACATCAGTGTCCCCAGCGGAGTCCCTCCTTACATCAGTGTCCCCAGCGGAGTCCCAGACCCTACATCAGTGTCCCCAGTGGAGTGCCTCCTTACATCAGTGTCCCCAGAGGAGTCCCAGTCCTTACATCAGTGTCCCCAGCGGAGTCCCAGTCCTTACATCACTGTCCCCAGCGGAGTCCCAGTCCTTACATCAGTGTCCCCAGCGGAGTCTCAGTCCTTACATCAGTGTCCCCAGTGGAGTCCCAGTCCTTACATCAGTGTCCTCAGCAGAGTCCCAGTCCTTACAAAGTCGCATGACAAGTCGTACCCCATGATTTCCAAAGAGTACCATTATTATCTGTGCGACTTCAAGTCGGATCAACTTCAAAGTAGTCACTACTTTGGTCCGACTATGATGCGACTTCAGGTCCATAGACCTCAAGATTACACAGGCATTGCTTCAAGTCGCAACAAAATCGCAGCAAAAAATTGCAGCAAAATTGCAGTAAAACCGTGCGACTTTCAGGTCGCACAAGTGTGAAGGGGGCCTTACTGGGACAAGAAGACAGACAGTAAAATTCACCTTGCAGTAAAATGCGGAAGTGTGATGATTGGGGAAGTTAACTCAATGATGTACATCTTTTGAGTGAGTGCATGCCTACCAGCATCTTCAGGGCTTGGTGTCCCACTTTTCTTTTAAAAGGGAAGCAAAGTTCAAACAAAACAGTTACCCTCTCAGGGGTTTCCAGGGTCACCTCAAACATGAAAGAAAACATTATCAAGCCTCCTGGCTTCTTTTTGTAGCTCCACTGCTCAGGCCTCCACCCTATGTCTTTTGTCTTGTTCCTCCAGACCAACTTAGAGCACCCTGCTGCTCCTGTACATCAACTGTACCTTTCTCAGCTCATGGCCATCTTAATGAATGGGCAACCCTGCGCATAGCCCAGGGGCCCCAGGTGCATAGGGGCCCCATGATAATCCTGCATAACATCTTACTTGCCAACTGTCCCAGATTTTCTTGTATAAGTCACTGTTTACTAAGCTGTCCAAGAATGGCTGTGTCCAGGGCAGGGTCCTAGAACCTGTACTGTGCCCTCCTAAACCCAGTATTGTGCTCTCCTGACCCCCCCCCCCCCCATGCTGTGTCCTTTTGCTTCCCCCCAGTATTGTGCCCTTGTTTTGATATTAGTCTTTGATTTATGGCATGTTCTCTTATCTCCTGCCCAGACCAATTTTTGGCTTTCAGCGCTGTCACATTTTAAATGACAATTGCGCAGTCGTGCGACATTATACCCAAACAAAATCTGTATAATTTTTTTCCCACAAATAGAGCTTTCTTTTGGTGGTATTTGATCCCCTCTGTGTCATTTCTGATCGCCGCTATAAACAAACAAAGAGTGACGATTTTGAAAAAAGAACAATATTTTTTAATTTTTTGCTATAATACAAATCCAAAAAAAAATAATATTAAAAAAAAATTATTCATCAGTTTTGGCCAACATATATTCTTCTACATATTTTAGGTAAAAAAAAAAATCGCAATCGGCGTATATTGATTGGTTTGCGCAAAATTTATTGCGTCTACAAACTTTGGGAATTGATTTATGGCATTTTTATTATTTATTTCTTTTTTGCTAGTAATGGCGGCGATTTGCGATTTTTATCGGGACTGCGATATTGGGGGCGGACATGTCGGACATTTTTGACACTTTTTTGCGACCAATGACATTTATACAGCGATCAGAAATTTAAATGTCCACTGATTACTGTATAAATGTCATTGGCAGTGAAGTGGTTAACCTGCAGGGGGCAGTGAAGGGGTTAAGTGTGTTCCCTGGGTGTGTTCTAACTGTGAGGGGGCAGAGCTGGCCGGGACATAACAGATCTAACTGATCCCAGTGACAGGGATCAGTAGATCTGTCATGTCCCCTGTCACAGAATGGAGAACCGCTGTGTTTACATCGGCGGTTCCCCGTTCTGCAGCTCTGACAGGGGATCGCAGGTCTCGGGCGGACATCAAGTCCGCCCAACCCACGGGCACGCCCACGCAGCGTGCAGCCGCCGCCACTGCCTGTGAGGACACGCCAGGAGAGCACACAAGGGCAGGACGATCATGGATGTCCACCCAGAAATTCAGATCCGCGCTGGAGCCGTACTTCGGCTATAGCGCAGGTCTGAAGGGGTTAAAATCAGTTTTTATTGAAAGTACTAATAAATATATGTTTATTTATTTCAACTATTCATACTTTAACCACTTGCTTACTGGGCACTTAAACCCCCCTCCTGCCCAGACCAATTTTCAGCTTTCAGTGATCTCACACTTTGAATGACAATTACTCAGTCATGCAACATTGTACCCATATGAAATTTGCGTCCTTTTTTTCACACAAATAGAGCTTTCTTTTGGTGGTATTTAATCACCGCTGGGGTTTTTTATGTTTGCGCTTTAAATGAAAAAAGACCGAAAATTTTGAAAAAAACACATTTTTCTTCGTTTTTGTTATAAAATTTTGCAAATTAGTAATTTTTCTTCATTAATTTTGGGCACAATTTATACTGTTGCATATCTTTGGTAAAAATAACCCAAATTAGTGGATATTATTTGGTCTTTGTGAAAGTTATAGATTTTACAAGCTATGGTGCTAATCATTGAAAATTGATCACACCCAATCTCATTTCTTGGGACCCTAACAGGCCAGAAAAGTACAAATACCCCCCAAATGACCCCTTTTTGGAAAATAGACATTCCAAGGTATTTAGTAAAAGGCATGGTGAGTTTTTTTGAACTTGTCATTTTTTTCTCATAATTCTTTGCAAAATTAAGATTTTTTTTTTTCCACAAAATTGTCATTGTAATGGGTTATTTCTCTCACATGGCATATGCATACCACAAATTACACCCCAAAACACATTCTACTACTTTTCCTGAATATTGCAATACCACATGTGTTGGACATTTTCACAGCCTGGCCACATACAGAGGCCCAACATTCAGGGAGCACCGTCAGGTGTTCTAGGAGCTCTCGTCGGCCGCAGTTAAAATTTGGTATGCCTCCTCGGCAGAAAAGGATCTTTTGGCCATTTTTGTTGCTGACTGGCACAGGTGGGCACTGGTGACAGATGTGCACTGATGAGCTGGCACAGGTGGGCACTGATGACACAGATGTGCACTATTTATGCGGTACAGATGGGCACTGATGACTGGCAAAGATGTGCACTGATTATGCGGCACTGATGACTGGCAGGGATGTGCACTGATTATACGGTGCAGATGGGCACTGAGGACTGGCACAGTTGGGCACTGATGACTGACACAGGTGGGCACTGATGACTGGCACAGGTGGGCACTGATAGGGTGGCACAGATGTGCACTGATGAGGTGGCACAGATGTGCACTGATGAGGCAGAACTAATGATTGGCACAGGTGGGCACTGATGAATGGTACAGGTGGGCACTGATGAATGGTACAGGTGTGGGCAATGATGAATGGCACAGGTGGGGCACTGATTGGCACAGGTGGGCACTGATAAATGGCAAAGGTGGGCACTAAAAGCACAGGTGGGCACTGACCCTGATGGGTACTTTTTGGGCACTGCTTTGACACTTAGATCAGTAATTTATTTACTAGAGATGACACACTCACTGTCACAGAAGCTCTGCTCCTCACACGCTGTCTCTGTGTGAAGAGGAAGAGCCGTCCATGAGAGATGATCTCAGATGTTTACATCTGAGATCATCTCTCATTGGACATCCCAGTCAGGTGGTAAATGGCCACTGTGATTGGCCATTTACCACGATCTGTGATCAGCTGTATCCAAGGGACACGGCGATCACAGATTTTTCCCGGTGCGCGCCCTCACGGGTGCGCGGGGTGCGCGTGACCGGGAGGACGTCTATTGACGGCCTTCCGGCATTTTAGAGCCGCGCTGTAGCCGTCATTCGGCTATGGCGTGGGTGGGAGGAGGTTAATTCTTGAGAGTAGGTGCATAAATTGGGGGCAGGTTGGCAAGGGCCCCAGAGTATTACTTTGCCCAGGGGCCCATGATGCCTCAGCTCCCTAGACTCTCAAAGTCCTCTCAACTCTCTCAGTCGAAGCTCCCTGATGCTCTGGCCCTCAGGCTTCTGTCTGTTCCCTCACCTGGACTGTGCAGACATGCACATCCCTGGCTGCTTGCCAGGGAGGCTGGAGTCCTGAACTATGGCTAAACCCTAATTATAATGGGTGTGCACACCCACACACTCAGCCTGCTGTTCTCTGACAAGACCCGTTCACAGGATCAGAGGCTTTGTCACTTCCAAGGCCCTTTGAAGCCTCCAAATTCCAGGGCTGAATCCAACAATTACAAAACCTTAAGAAAGCTGTGAAACCAACTTTCTCTGCTCAGCAGAGAAACACCAGAGCCCCTCACTCTGCATTTGTGTGGACCTTTTGGCATTTTCACCTATTTTTACCCAGGGGCAGGGCCTCATACTGTCATAGGAAGGGTAAGACTATCAGTGTATTTATAAAAAAACTTACATAGCATTTTGCCCAGTGAATGTGCATGTACAGTCAGGTCCATAAATATAAGGACATCAACACAATTCAAATCTTTTTGGCTCTATACACCACCACAATGGATTTGAAATGAAACGAACAAGACGTGCTTTAACTGCAGACCTTCAGCTTTAATTTGAGGGTATTTACATCCAAATCAGGTGAACGGTGTAGGAATTACAACAGTTTGTATATGTGCCCCCTACTTTTTAAAGGACCAAAAGTAATGGGACAATTGCCTGCTCAGCTGTCCCATGGCCAGGTGTGTGTTAGTTCTTTATTATCCCATTTACAAGGAGCAGATAAAAGGTCCAGAGTTCATTTCAAGTGTGCTATTTGCATTTGGAATCTCTTGCTGTCAACTCTCAATATGAGATCCAAAGAGCTGTCACTAACAGTGAAGCAAGCCATCATTAGGCTGAAAAAACAAAACAAACCCATCAGAGAGATAGCAAAAACATTAGGTGTGGCCAAATCAACTGTTTGGAACATCCTTAAAAAGAAAGAACGCACCGGTGAGCTCAGCAACACCAGAAGACCACGGAAAACAACTGTGGTGGATGACCGAAGAATTCTTTCCCTGGTGAAGAAAACACCCTTCACAACAGTTGGCCAGATCAAGAACACTCTGCAGGAGGTAGGTGTATGTGTGTCAAAGTCAACAATCAAGAGAAGGCTTCACCAGAGTGAATACAGAGGGTTCACCACAAGATGTAAACCATTGTTGAGCCTCATAAACAGGAAGGCCAGATTAGAGTTTGCCAAACAACATCTAAAAAAGCCTTCACAGTTCTGGAACAACATTCTATGGACAGATGCGACCAAGATCAGCTTGTACCAGAGTGATGGGAAGAGAAGAGTATGGAGAAGGAAAGGAACTGCTCATGATCCAAAGCATACCATCGCATCAGTGAAGCATGGTGGTGGTAGTGTCATGGCGTGGGCATGTATGGCTGCCAATGGAACTGGTTCTCTTGTATTTATTGATGATGTGACTGCTGACAAAAGTAGCGGGATGAATTTTGAAGTGTTTTGGGCAATATTATCTGCTCATATTCAGCCAAATGCTTCAGAACTCATTGGGCGGCGCTTCACTGTGCAGATGGACAATGCATACTGCGAAAGCAACCAAAGAGTTTTTTAAGGAAAAGAAGTGGAATGTTATGCAATGGCCAAGTCAATCACCTGACCTGAATCCGATTGAGCATGCATTTCACTTGCTGAAGACAAAACTGAAGGGAAAATGCCCCAAGAACAAGCAGGAACTGAAGACAGTTGCAGTAGAGGCCTGGCAGAGCATCACCAGGGATGAAACCCAGCATCTGGTGATGTCCAGACTTCAGGTTGTAATTGACTGCAAAGGATTTGCAACCAAGTATTAAAAAGTGAAAGTTTGATTTATGATTGTTAAACTGTCCCATTACTTTTGGTCCCTTAAAAAGTGGGAGGCACATATACAAACTGTTGTAATTCCTACACCGTTCACCTGATTTGGTTGTAAATACCCTCAAATTAAAGCTGAAAGTCTGCAGTTAAAGCACATCTTGTCCGTTTCATTTCAAATCCATTGTGGTGGTGTATAGAGCCAAAAAGATTCGAATTGTGTCGATGTCCCAATATTTATGGACCTGACTGTACATTTGTTCTGTTCAAATTTTATTAGGCAGGTTCTTTTGCTGGTCAAATGCTTTTGACCAATTTAAAATGGAAAATACTGCATTTGGCCACTATATGGAGCTAAGCAGCATAAGAAATGCTACGTAGTGCCACCTGATAGCCAAATGCTGTCTTCCATGTTAAATCAACGAAAAACATTCAACCAGCACAGAAAGTACCCTACTAGCATTCATTTCTGTCCCATTCACACAGAACCAATGTGCAAGCACATTTACTGGGCGAATTGCTATGCACAGTTTTTAGAAATACACCCTATGCACTTGTTGTATCCATCTCAAAGCAGCGTTTTGTGACGTTTAAAAAAAACTACCTGCGTAGACCTGTATCTGCTTTTTGAATCCCACCATCCACTGTAACACAAATTGGGGGTTATCAAAACTCTGCAACTTCAGGTTGGGATAGTAACAAAAAACATACAGTCTAAAGACAAAAAATGCAAACATCTCAGGAGTGCTTTGGCAATTTGTGGCTACCCAGACTGGGTTTTAGCTAAAATATCCACAAAGTCGAACAAAAACACAAGGACATTGAACAAAGGGGAGAAGCAGAACTAAGAGTAAAAAACTCATGTTGTAAAGCTCAGAAGAATCTTAAAATACATTTTATCCCTGTGTCCTTCAAGCCCAACAATGCACTGAAATAGAATTTTGAACATCCTAAAGACCCAACGCCTAAACACAAGTGAAGTAACTTGGTATATGCAATACAGTGTAGTGAGGATCTCTATGTCATGGGAACCACCGTGATTTGGTATCGTGGGGGGCCAACCTCCTTCCCACCGACTATGGACCCAGGATGAAGGAGACCCCCCTCATGGGGTTACAAGGAACCTTTTCTCCAAGAGGGTTATATCATTATATCACTTCCCTGGGTACCTGGCTGGCCGTGAATTGTACCGGCTACCCTTTCCATGCAGGGCTGGAGGGACTATTTCTGGGGCCCTTTGGCATACTATGAATAGTGTAACTATTATCCTGGAGCAATGTATTATGTGCAGGCGGTGAATTCCAGCATATGTGAAGTTACAAAACTTTATTTTCTGTTACAGGTTTCCTGGCATCAACTTTTGTTTGTTGTAATTAGGTTCAGGTGGTCAGCTCTCACTTTGTTTAATCACCTCCAGAGTTTAAACTCCTAGGTGTTGGGAAAGAATACATTGTTTTCTTGTGTTTGAATGTTTATCTAATGTATTTTTCCCCTAAGGTGGGCACTATGTGTGATAATGTGATTAGCTCTTATTTGGTGGTTTCCTATATAAATTCAGTGTGTTTATCTAATAAAGCAGTTCTGGTGTTGCCCTGTTCTTAGGGGAAGCTACAGCTATAGTCACTTACCTCGTGCCTTTTATAGAGCTTGGGAAGCAGATTCTTGGCTGAGATACGCAGCGGAGTGACAGGCAGTCCATCACACTGTACAATGGGGAGATGAAACAACCTCTCAACAAATGAATGGTTCAGCATAGGAGAGCAAATTCTACAGGGTGGGCCATTTATATGGATACACCTTAATAAAATGGGAATGGTTGGTGATATTAACTTCCTGTTTGTGGCACATTAGTATATGTGAGGGGGGAAACTTTTCAAGATGGGTGGTGACTATGGCGGCCATTTTGAAGTCAGCCATTTTGAATCCAACTTTTGTTTTTTCAATAGGAAGAGGGTCATGTGACACATCAAACTTATTGGGAATTTCACAAGAAAAACAATGATGTGCTTGGTTTTAATGTAACTTTATTCTTTCATAAGTTATTTACAAGTTTCTGACCACTTATAAAATGTGTTCAATGTGCTTCCCATTGTGTTGGATTGTCAATGCAACCCTCTTCTCCCACTCTTCACACACTGATAGCAGGAGAAATGCTAGCACAGGCTTCCAGTATCCGTAGTTTCAGGTGCTGAGCTGAGAGATCCTGTGTAAATTCTGCACTTTGAAGGGATGTAGGTGAAAGACAGCTGTAAAGAGACAGGTACAACTTATGTAGGATGATTTGTTTCATTTCTGTGTATCACCTAAGGACCGCCACTTCAATAGGTATAGGTAAGGAGTTACAACCACTTTAACAGGCAGGACCTTCAACCTCATCATTTACCTACCTATAATGCTGTTGTTTTTTTTTTAAATCTTTATTTATATAGACAGAATGGTGCATCCATCAGAACTGAACAATATAGGTTATAAAACCTTTTCTCACATACGATAAAGACATTTCTGAGTAACAAAAGTAAGTCAAATATCAAAAGTAAGGTAAGTAAAGTCTCTTTGCTGGTGACCCCTGACTAACTGCAGGAGACACTACGGGGCCTATTCAGATGGATGTCCCAATTTTCAAGAGGAGAAAAGGAAGGAGAGTTTAAGAAAAATGGGAGGGCTGAAAGACGCCCATAGGTACCAAAGGGATAGGGGGTTCAGGGGGAAAGGGGAAAAAAAGAGGGGGGAAGGGGGTGAGTGGGTAACCAGTGTGATGGGGTGTGTTCATATGATCAACAGGAGGGCAGGTAGACTTCAGCCATCAGAATATCTCTCCAACAGTGCCTCACCCTCATCTGAGTATACAAACATGTTCCAATAGGACCATGTCTTAGTTTTAGCAATAGCTTAGCAAGTCATTTTCAAACTTGCAGCTCAATTGCTTGCTATCTGGGACTTAACTTTTTATGTGCAATGGTATTGCATACAGCAGCTCTGAACCTCTTCTGTGGTCCCCTGCCGGCGATCTTTTCTCTTCCTTCTTCATTGGATTTCCAGGCTCCCCGCCTATCGGAAAAAACCTGGGACCAGCATGGCGAGTGCCACCACATGGATGGGAGAGAGATCAGTGAAAGTCCACCTGCTGCTCTCCTCTTTCTGTTAATGACCTGGAAGTGACATGGAAAATATCATTCTGGGTCCTGGTGTCACTTTCCCCAGTCATTATGGCTGGGGAAGAATCTAATGGAGTTTGATCTGCACTCTGTTAGTTTCATTGGTGGACAGTTTAAAGTGATACTAAAGTCTCATTTTTTTTTTAGTTAAAAATAACAAACATGTTATACTTACCTGCTCTGTGTGTGGGTTTTGCACAGAGCAGCCCAGATTCTCCTCTTCCTGGGTCCCTCTTCAGTGATCCTAGCCCCTCCCTCCTATTGAGTGTCCCCACAGCAAGCAGCTTGCTATGGGACACCCAAGCCGAGCCACAGCTCTCTGTGTCCACATGGCCCAGCTCGCCCCCTTCCTCTCCTCATTGACTGACTGACTTTGAGTGACAGCAGCCAATGGCACCACGCTGCTGTCTCAGCCAATGAGGAGGGGAGTCCCTGTTTATAGCTACAAACAATAAAAATTGATTTTTTTTTTACTCTGAAATCATAGTGAAATTTGACAGGTGGTTACTTTGATTGTCTCACGTCTAGTTTGAGGT
>BLSH010234920.1:0-19426 GCA_018402905.1 Glandirana rugosa | reverse complement strand
AAGCAGCGGTATGTGAAATCTCTAATTTCTGCTATCTGTCCTCAGAGCAACAGCACAGACAGCAGTAGTAAAGTAATCTATCTCAGGATGCAGGATCAGGTCTTAAAATGTCTCAAATCTGTCCCTCACGCAGTCAGCTACCTCTCCCTACACTAACCCAAGGAGCATGTGACTGCAGCACTGTGACTCCAGCTTATAAAGAGGCTGGGTCACATGATGCACCGGCCAATCACAGCCATGCCATTAGTAGGCATGGCTGTGATGGCTTCTAAGGGCAAACCAGTGAAACGCTTGTTGATTGGCTGCCCTGCAGCTTCTCAACACGTGGAGTAAAATAGCAGAACCCCGGACCGAACCCGAACGATTTTTGAAATGTCCGGGTCCGGGTCCGTGCCACGGACACCCGAAAGTTCGGTACGGACCCGAACGTTACAGTCCGGGTTCGCTCAACACTACATATGAGTTATAAACTGATAACCTTGAATTCATAAGCAGTACAAGTAATTTAGGCAAGTCCTGTATGGCATATAGTGCAAAAAAAATGCAACTAAAAATTGATAACTGTACAATATGGATTATATACATGTAACCATAAAAGCATAAACAGTACTAATAATTTAAGAAAGTCCTCTGTGACAAAAAGTGCAAAAAAGTGCAAATAAAATTGATATGTGCTCAATGAGTGATGGAAAAAGGGTTATGAGTAAGTTCCAGTGAACTGATATAAAGGTCCATTTATCCTTAAGCAGCACTATAGGGATCCTTCCACCAGGTGTTGGAGAAGAAAAGGAGGGGGGGGGAGGGGCCGTGAGGACACCCACACCACACTGTATCTGAGGGTCCTTACCGGAACTAAATGACCGCCTATCTCTAGGTATGGTCACAAGCACGGGCAGATAGTTTCTGCGGGCATAATCCCCAGTCAAGTCCTGTCCCTTCAACCGTCAGATCAATCTCCTTGCACCAGTCACTTATTGGGGTTTGTACCACATAAAGAGGGATCAGGCGCTGGCCTCACGGTCTCTGATGTGGAGATCCATTGTTCTGCAGCAGATGCACTGCATTTTCAGGGAGTCGGCTGTCTCTTTCTGGTTCATGCAGCCGGCCCTGAGCTCCAGCCCGGACTCTTCAATTGGCTCTCGCTGAACAACAGATCAGCCCAGCACACCGCAAGCTGCTTCCAGTGTGTGCTGGGCTGATCTGTTGTGCAGCGAGAGCCAATTGAAGAGTCCGGGCAGGAGCTCAGGGCCGGCTGCATGAACCAGAAAGAGACATCCGGCTCCCTGAAAATGCAATGCATCTGCTGCAGAACAATGGGTCTCCACATCAGAGACCGTGAGACGAGCGCCTGATCCCTCTCTCTTTATGTGGTATGAACCCCAATAAGTGACTGGTGCAAGGAGATCGATCTGACGGTTGAAGGGACAGGACTTAACTGGGGATTATGCCCGCAGAGGCTATCTGCCCGCGCTTGTGACCATACCTAGAGATAGGTGGTCATTTATTTCCAGTAAGGACCCTCAGATACAGTGTGGTGTGGGTGTCCTCACAGCCCCTCCCCCCTCCTTTTGTTCTCCAACACCTGGTGGAAGCATCCCTATAGTGCTGCTTAAGGATACAACAACCTTTATATCAGTTCACTGGAACTTTCACTTCACTTTGCACTTTTTTGCACTTTATGTCACAGAGGACTTTCTTAAATTATTGGTACCATTTATGCATTTATGGTTACATGTATATAACCCATATTGAGCACTTATCAATTTTTATTTGCATTTTTTTGCACTTTATGCCACAGAGGACTTGCCTAAATTACTTGTACTGCTTAGGAATTCAAGGTTATCAGTTTATAACTCATATGTTACATTTATGGTGTTTATTTTATTTATACCCACTTCATACACTTGTGGTTTCCCTTTCTTTATGTACGGGTGAATGGAGATACTAAAGATCGATGTAGCAGGTTAGGAAGCTCTGTGTGAAACCCTATGCTTTGGAACGTATCTAGTCCTCTGAGAGCAGCACAAGGATATATAGACCATCCTGTATGTAAAAGTGTGGCCATATATCCCAGGTGAGCGCACATCTGGTGGAGGGAGCACAAGTCACAGATTTGATTGAGACCACTACTTGCGAGAATCATTAAGGAGTCACTTAAAGAGAAAAGGGAAAAGTCACAGGCATCCGCCTACAGGGTAAGCATGTAAATTGCACTACAGGCTACATTTCTCCTGGCTGCAGAGTAGCTCTTCCCAAGTCTGACTGACTAGGACCACCCTAATTTTTTATATGCCTTTTGCAACATGAGTTAAAGGAAGACTGCCCAGAAACCTAGAGGTGGTATAAACTGATAAAGGGCTTCTGCACAGTACCAAGGGTGTCCCACACTACTGGACAGCAACACCTAGTGAGACCCCAGGGAGCTTCCTGTCCAAACTTTAGACCTTTGCTAAAAGGGGAAACGGCCGTAGACAATTTCCTTTAGACCTGAGTGCCATCTAGCAGCCCATTGAGAGTCTGCAAAGCAACCATTCACTACACTCTATGCCTATGCTAAACGGGATATTCCCCACTCTGTAAGGATTCTTCTATAAAGGATTATTTTCACCTATAACTCTGCAGTAGCATTACTATTGGGAAGCTGAAAATCCATTCTTTTGAAAAGTCTAGTGCCTGGCATGGAGTGTGGGAAGCCTTCCCATCTTGACCAATGAATGTAAGTTATAGCATGTAAATTCCCTTGTATGTAATGTAGGAATATGTTGCTTAAACAAATTGCATTGATTGTGCCTCTTCCAACACAACCCACTAATCTTCCAATAAGAGACTAAAATTCAAACGAATGTTCCAAAAAACAAAACATTTTAAATTAAATATTATTAGTGTATGGCCAGCTTAGGGCGAGGGGGTAGCCTTACTGATAGCAATGCTTAGTAACAAAACTACAGCTGCAACATAAATAGAAATAGACAATAGAAAAGGCAATGTATTCTTAGTAAAAACATCAAGAATATTAAATTGCACAACTCCACGCTATTTAAAAGTACCTTTAAGCTTTAAAATAAAACTGTGATGGCTATGTCAGGCTTCATTCACACTTTCCTGCTGCATTTGTTTTTTTTAAACTCAGAGAAATTGATCTGAGAAGTATTAAAAAAAGTTATAATTCCAATATCACTATTTTTCTGCATTTAGGGCCTCATTCACTCTGGCAGTGACATACATGTTTTTATATGCATTTATAGGGTCTTCCTAAATGCATATAAATTGATGTAATGAATTTAAAAGGTGTAAAGCACACTATGAACTTACCTGTGTTTAGTTGCATTCAAGTTACTAGCCTTTAGAGAAAATAGATATCTGTGCATCCAAGGGTAAATTAAATACTCTGAATGTGTGTAAAAGCATACAAATGAAAGTAAACGCAGGTACATTTAAACACAGAAGAAAGTGATCTGAGAAGTTTGTTTATACTTATCATATTACTTTGTATGCCTTTAAATAAAACAAGTGCATGTATTCACATTTAGCATTTTTGTATTTGTGCACATTTATAAAATGTGCAAAAAATGCCCTTTGTGCTCGCAAGGCCATTTATTGTTAATGGTATCCCAAACATTGTTAAAAAACACACAAAGCTTGATGCTCAAAAAGGCGCATGAGCTACTTTGCCATGTCTGGCATGTGTAGGGCAGCATTCCAAAAAGCTAACCGTCGTGGGAGCACTGCAATTATCCAATACTCAGAAGTGGTGCTACCCTACCATACAGGGTGGGTGTCTTCACAAAGCGTCATGTTCAACAAAGAAAAAAAGAAAACTGTACACACCCAAGGGATACCTCCTCAGAATTGTAATCATATACAAAATATACAGCATCACATATTCCCCTATCTCAAAAAACCACCAAATCCCCCTGTTGCAATCCCTCCATCCCAAAACTCTGCCCTCTACTGATGAGCCCTCCCATTCAAACCCGGTTCAACCCCTCCCTCTAAAATGAGGTGGTTCCCCCACAAGGAGCTGGGACACCCCACAGGACTCCCTGTTATCCCTGCAAGATCACCCGCACTGTTCTGGCTGTGCCAGGCCTGTCTGAACCATCGTCCAGCCAGCACCTCAACCTAGAACCACATTGGGTGAATGAGGTACACAGATCGATCCATAGCTAGACACAATGATGCACCCCACTACATAACTCAAAATCTGACAGTACTGGAATCAGCCAATGTTATTAAATTGGAATACTCGTGCAATAGTCCAGTCATTAGCAAGTCTAGTGTCCAAGGAATGGTCAGAACATATATTAGATGTTCACATGGATGGATGGATGCATGGTTGCCAGATTGCGTGCGGTATGCGGCACGCTCCCAGCAAAAAGACAGATATGCAGATATGCGGTCCACTCGCAAAAAAGCCCCGTCCAATGAGGCCGCGTGTCTGCATACTGTCGGTGTAAAGGGGTTAAGAGGATATGCATAGGCATGCCTTGGTACCTTTACATTTAATATCCTAATATGACAAAACCATAACTTTAAAATATAAAATAACCCTAAGATTTTTCTAAATTTGTAGACATTTCCTGAGTAGTCTAAAAATACAAAGTACTCATACCTTTTAATAATAGTGACAAGTATGTTTACAGAGCCTTTTGGGTATTGGCCAACTACAGTATATACTAATTATAGAACTGCAGTTCAAAGTAATTAAAATCCATTATCCCCCTTCTTAGTCATTTGAGGATTCCCATTGGGCAATTTATCTTCATACTGCAAATGAAAGCATTCATGGCCCTTGTTAGTTTGCATTTGCGATTGTGTAATGTCTCCTAATTTCTTTACTTTTAGTTAATGTTGCATTTTACATCAGTGTGTTTCATGATCAATTTCCCTCTACATTAACACACCAAGTAAATGTTATACCATTAACTACAGTTCTGTATCTCATATTTAAACATTCAGTGGGTTAAAACAAATATGAACAAATACTATTTGTTTTACAAAAAGCTCTATTGCATTCTTACTTTCACCATTGATTTACCATTCTCTTTAATTTTAAGTTGACTGATTTTAGCCCCAAGCTTCTTCATGCTACATTGATGAAGTTATGATCAAAATGAAATCTGATGATATCATGGCCCAAAGGTAGTTATTCATTCCAATGATCTGTCTTCAAGGATACCTAGCATACCATCTAATAGTGACACATTGCACCAGCTGCACAAACAGCAGTGTCATAAATACCTTTGTCAAAGAATTCGGCTGTAGTCGTTTTGTCTCCTAGGCATCATGTGGTGTATTAAGATTTATTCTCAGCAAAAAACAACACATCTGTCCATGAATATGCCATGCAAAAATTTAGAAGAACTGGATGAGACTAATATAATGAATGCATGATTTCAAAATTAATCATACAGATATAATGCTGTTGTAGATATCATATAACCATCCTATAAACCCATGAAAAATACTTTTCAGGATAGGATCACAAATTAAAAAATATGGCTAGATTTAAAGCAATCGTGTTACTAAAATCCAAAATGAAATAATCCTGAACATAGTAGTCATGTAGCAGTCAGTGGGAGAAACCACTGATGGTAGCAGGGGATCAGGAAATCAACACTCCCAGAAGTAATGGATTCTGAAAATGTCTTTAACTGCCTATTTCTCGTGATCATAGCAAGTAGATGGTCTCCCCTTTTCCTGAATTATTTCATTGTGTGTGTGGAAATGAAAAACAAAACAATAACACTCACATACAATGAAAATAACTTACTAAATCCTGACCCAGCCCCACTGCAAACCCTTGGAGTAGGGCTGATTCAGGCTTTAGTAAGTTAATTTCTCTTTCATATCTAGGGGATATAAAAAAGTAGATCTAATTAGTAGTGGAAAAGGAAAAAGGAACTACATATATGTAGTGCGGGCCTTTACATATGCCTCAAAGAGCATGACATGCCAAAAAATGTAATAAAACGGTAAATGTTTATTTAACCACTTAAGGACCGGAAGGATTTCCAGCTTTAGGACCGGAGCCCTTTTTGCGATTTGGCGCTGCGTCGCTTTAACTGACAATTGCGCGGTCGTGCGACGTTGTACCCAAACGAAATTTGTGTCCTTTTTTTCCCACAAATAGAGCTTTCTTTTGGTGGTATTTGATCACCTCTGCGTCATTTCTGATCGCCGCTATAAACAAAAGAAGAGCGACAATTTTGCAAAAAAACCCAAATTTCTTACTTTTTGCTAAAATACAAATCAAAAAAAAAATATAAAAAAACATTTTTTTTCACCGTTTTTGGCCGATTTATATTCTTCATCATATTTGCGATAAAAAAAATCGCAATCGGCGTTTATTGATTGGTTTGCGCAAAAGTGGTCGCGTTTACGGATGATGAGAATTCATTTTTGGGGTTTTTATTTATTTATTTTTTTTACTAGTAATGGCGGCGATCTGCGATTTTTAGCGGTACTGCGATATTGGGGCGGACATGTCGGAATGTTTTGACACTTTTTTGGGACCATTGGCATTTATACAGCGATCAGTGCTATAAAAATGCACTGATTACTGTGTAAATGCCATTGGCAGTGAAGGGGTTAACCTGCAGGGGGCACGCTAAGGGTTAAGTATGTTCCCTGGGTGTGTTCTAACTGTAGGGGGGCTTGCCTAGCTGGGGAAGGGAAGTGGTCACAGCCTTCATGTACAGGAAGGCTGTGATCACAGCCCTTCCCCCTCACACAGAGCGGAGGTCCGTGTTTACATACACGGACCTCCGCTCCTTCGCTCCCGGGGGGCATCGCGGGTGGCTGGCGGCAATCGAAGCTGCCGCACCCGCTCCCTGGCCCCCCCCGAACACAGCTCAAAGTGGCTCTGTATCGCGCCTGCCGTCGTATGACGGCGATTTGCGTTACAGAGCCACTTTGTCGCCGTCAATTGCCGACCAGCGGTCGGCAAGCGGTTAATACATAGATAAAAATAGATCAAGTAAAAAAACACCCTAAGAGGGTGTATAGTATCATACAAACTTTGCAGTCACATGTTTACATATATTTATCATTTGCATGCTTGATCTGGTGACGCGTTTCGCGGACTTCAGCTTCTTCAAAGACCATACAAACAAGCATTAAATGTGACTTAAAATAGAAAAGATCATTTTAGATACTTCTACAGAATTATTTACAAAGAGGTACATGATAACTAAGTCAACATATAAGTGAAAAAAGCATATACAAGATTCAAACATACTGTTCTCATGCATAGCAAACTATAATTCAGGAAGGGATGGAAGAAAAAGGAAAAAGAAAATAGGAGACGGCATTCCCTTTTATTTTTCCCTTTTCTCCCATCCCTTCCTGAATTATAGTTTGCTATGCATGAGAACAGTACGTTTGAATCTTGTATATGATTTTTTTCACTTATATGTTAATTTAGTTATCATGCACCTCCTTGTAAATAATTTGGTAGCAGTATCTAAAATTATATTTTCTATTCTATTTCTATTTTCTATTCAAACCCCTTTATGTCAACTTGCGTGCATGTTATCAGGCCAAAATCACCAGGGTATGTAAACTTTTGATCAGGGTCATTTGGGTAGTTTCTGTTGTCATTATGTTTTAAAAAGAGTAAACACAGTTAATTGAAAATAAATGGCTTCAGCCAAACACTAACCATAAGTGAAAGAAAAGTTTTTGTGTTCTCATTCATATTCTCTGAAAAATGGCCAAGAAATCATAAATTCTGCCAGGTTGTGTAAACTTATGAGCACAACTCTGTAGTACAGTTTCCCTTTCCCACTAATATATTTATGGGATGATGCCAATGTCTTGCACTAGTGGATTCATCCTCAGCCCAAATTACTCTACCTACTAGATCTAATTACTAGTTCCTCTGCTTCCCTGTGCTGCTAGAAAGGTCCCTGCAGCAACCTCTCCTTCATGTTCCATTGGTCTAAGGTCTTGACATCATCAAGACCAATGCAGGCTCCATTGCCTGATGATGCCAAAGGACAGTCCACTGCCAAAGTGTAAGGGAGCACTAATGGCTTGAAAAGCAGAGGATCCGATAAGTAAAAGAGCAAAAACTCTAACCTAGAATAAATGGGCAAATATCCTTTACAGTGTGGGCACAGTCCTACAAGGGATGATTGTTAAGTTTCCCAGAGAAGGGCTTTAATCCTTTTAAAGTGTATGCAAATCCAATGTTTTGAGTAAAAATACTAAGGGGTTGATTTGTGAAAACTGTAGAATGCAACATCTGGTGCAGTTGTGCATATTAGCCAGTCAGCTTCTAAATCCAGCTTGTTCAATTATACTTTGACAGAAACCCTGGAAGTTGATTGCTGTTCATGCACAGCTGCCCCAGATTTTGCTCTCTCCAGTTTTAGTAAATCAACCCCTAAGAGCTGTTAGTTTAATTTTTGATGTCTCTGTCCACCTTGGGTGATCTCCCTTCACTTCCTGTCCTGTAGATGCAACCACTTTTTTTTTTTTACATACACATGAACCTAAATGGCATCCCAGTCTTAGTTTGTAGGATTCAATACTGAGTTGGCCCATCCTTTGCGACTATAACAGTTTCAACTCTTCTGGGAAGGCTGTCCACGATGTTTAGGAGTGTGTCTATGGGATGTTTGACTATTCTTCCAGAAGTGCATTTGTGAGGTCAGGCACTGATGTTGGACAAGGAGGCCTGGCTTGCATTATCGACTCTAATTCATCCCAATGGTGTTCTATCAGTTTGAGGTCAGGACTCTGTGCAGTCCAGTCAAGTTCTTCCACCCCAAACTCACTCATCCATGTCTTTATGGACCTTACTTTGTGTACTGGTGCGCAGTCATTTTGGAACAGGAAGGGGCCACCCCCAAACTGATCCCACAAAGTTGGAAGCACAAAATTGTCCAAAATGTCTTGCTATGCTGACAGCTTAAGAGTTCCCTTCACTGGAACTAAGTGGCCAAGCCCAACCCCTGAAAAACAACCCCACACCATAATCTCCCCTCCACCAAATGATTTAGACCAGTGCACAAAGCAAGGTCCATAAAGACATGGATGAGCGAGATTGGGGTGGAGGAACTTGATTGGCCTCAATCTGATAGAACACTTTTGGAAAGAATTATAGTGGAGACTGCAACATTCCCATAGACACACTCCTAAACCTTGTAGACAGCCTTCCCAGAAGAGTTGAAGCTGTTATAGGTGCAAAGGGTGGGCCAACTCAATATTGAACCCTACGGACTAAGACTGGGATGCCATTAAAGTTCATGTGTGTGTAAAGGCAGGCAATACTTTTGACAATATAGTGTATCAGCATATATATGAAAAATTAGTCTAAATTAGTGAAAACATAGAAATAAATAGTGTACAAAAATACAAAAAAAATACATTTTGGGGTACATAAACACCTCTGAAAGTATATTATAAAAAAGTCCAAAGTGTCAAAACACCAACATAATAATCATGTGAACCCAGAGCATACGTCCCCATAAACAGTGAGTCCAAGGAGAAATAACAAATAGATTTTGATGTGTATGAAAGGTAAGTCTGTGGCCCCAAAGTCACTCAGTGATCCACAACCTTTAATACAGCACGCACATTACCAGAGCCAGTGGACTCATATACCATAAGTGATGTGTTGAATGGGCTGTTGTGATTTCCAATCACTATTTAAAAGACTCAATCTAGACGTACAGCTGTTTGCAGATCTCCATACACTCTGGGATAAGACCAATATGGATGATCACTACATTCACAGGTTAACCTCCCATCTCATGTATATATGTAAAAGAACGCCAAGCATCCGCACATAGTGTAAAACCGTCATTAAAACGTTTTTAAAATATACACTAAACACTTAAAAAATCTGCAGAATCGCAGCACTGCTTTAAAAAAATCTGTCCTGGAATCGTAAGGAAAAAGTCCAGAATCAATGCACGCAATGACGTCACAGATGTCTTTTTTGTAGGTGTAAAAGTAAATTTCCGTAAAGTGTGAATTACCGATTGGACAGTTGTCACCAGTAGAGATGTCCCTTTTGGAAACAACTCCAAAATGTTGGATTTCCTGTCACTTCCTTGCCTTTATGACAATGGTCACTATGGCAAACAGAGAGGGTGAACCTTCCTAGTTGGGCACATACAGCAATACTAAACATAACAAAAAAAAACATGGCAGAGGGTCTAACCCTTCCCCAATTAAGCCAAAACTAAAAGAAAAGTTTTGCCTTGCATACACTTTAAAGAGGAAGTAAACTTTCATGTATTGTTTGTACCTATAGGTAAGCCTATAATAAGGCTTACCTATAAGTACTGTAAACATCTCCTAAACATGCGCCATTTAGGAGATATTTGCTCTATATGCAGCCAATGATGTCATTGGCGCATGTGCTCTGAAGGAACGGCTACCCGTGTAGTTTTTTTCAGAGCCCTGTGCTGTGACCGGCGGCTCCCGCGCGCATGCCAATCACACAACCGGAGTCCTCTGACCCGGAAGGAAGACGGGCAAAGATGGATGTGGCCTCCAGCGGTGACAATAAGGGCTTCATTTGCAGGTAAGTTTCATATAATGTGCTAGTATACAATGCACACTAGCACATTATGTATTTAATTTTGCAGGTCAGAAAAAAATGCACTTTACTTCCTCTTGAACTAAAAGTATATCTTTCAGGGTCCAAAGACATCTAAAATATTCTCTGGCAGACCTTCACCAGTGCAAGATTTCCAAAGGGAGGAAGGAATTTTTCATTAAAATAAAGGCAAAAAGTAAATCTTTAAAATAAATCCTCTTCTTGCTGAAACTGTAAAACCATAGTTTCTACACAATGGAGAGGTCCAATCAGCACATTCAATGACTGCAGTTAAAATTGCTTCTGCATCTTACAGTAACATTTGACAAATGTTAACCAGATGTCATGTTCAAATACAGCAAGTATGATTGGTAAATGTTTTTCAAATGTCAGCAAATGTTCGCCTGGTGAATTAGCTAGAAAATGTACGCCAGCGAACTTATCAATTAGGGTTTTGTAAATATGTCCCTTTGCCGTGGCTTTTGAGTCCAGAATGGCTCATTAACAACCTGAAAATTACTACTGAAAGTTTGGCTTTTATTATTGCTAGTCAGCTGTAGAAATTAAAAACACAAGCAAACTGTAAAAATAACAGCGCTTTTTAGGTTTGAATGAAGGATTCGACATACTGCGTATCTATGGTTTCTGGTCTTCATTTAAATGCATTGGTTTCTTCACTAATCTAAAACATTCACTCACTCCAAAAAACTCAATTACTTTCCCATCTATTAGAACAAATACAGTACAAACTGGACGGACAATTGAAACTTCACATAATTAGCGCACTACACTATATCTTCCTTGAATAGGAATTAGCTGTTCAAAGGTTCGGTGAATGGTCAAACAAAATGGGTGTTCGGCTGAGCCAATCCTCCGAATGCAGCAAGAAATGAAACATTTAGCAGTGGTTTTAGTACTGCTGCTCAGGGCTAATTCTCATCCTCTTTCTGAGATTTGGTATTTATAAGTTAAAATAATTTTTTTTTTGCTATAAAATTACATTAAACCCCCAAACAATATTTTTTTTTCAAACACCCTAGAGAATAAATCATTCTAATACTTTATGTCACACCATATTTGCGCAGCGGTCTTACAAGCGCAATTTTTTGGGAAAAAATTCAATTTCTTGAATGTATATTGACACCCAACATGTCATACTTCAAAATTGCGCCCGCACGTGGAATGGCGACAAATTTTGGCACTTAAATATCTCCATCGACTGCGTTTGAAAATTTCTACAGGTTACCAGTTTTGAGTTACAGAGGAGCTCTAGTGCTAGAACTATTGATCTCGCTCTAACGATTGCGGCGATACCTCACATGTGTGGTTTGAACACCGTTTTCATGTGTATGCGCTTGTTTCTGCACGCAAGCTCGGCGGGATGGAGCGCTTTACATTTTTTTTCTTTTACTTATTTATTTTACATTTTATTTTTTATTTTTACACTGTTCTTTTAAAAAAATTGGATCACTTTTATTCCTATTACAAGGAATGTAGACATTCCTTGTAATAGAAAAAAAGCATGCCAGGACCTCTTAAATTTCAGATCTGGGGTCAAAAAGATCTCAGATCTCATATTTACACTAAAATGCAATAAAAAAAAAAAATGTAATTTGAGAAAAAGAAAAAAATCCCCTTTAAGAGCATTGGGCAGATGTGACGTTTGACGTTGCTTCCTCCATGCAATGTTATGGAGCCGAGTGAGGGTCATCTTTCCCTCACTCGGCATCCAGACTGAGAGGACCCGATCGGCTCCGCCACTACCGACGGCTCCGGTAAGCGGCGAAGATGGCCGGAAAGCAGCGGGAGCAGGGCCCTCTCCCGCCCTAGATAAAAGTGATCTTGCGGCGATTCAGCCGCAGAGATCACTTTTATCTGAAAGAGGACCCACTGTTCAAAAAAATACCGGGGTTATGGTAGCTATCTGCTGCCATAACAATGGTATTCAACGGCAAAGTACCACCGTATAATGATGGCGGGCGGTCCGGAAGTGGTTAACCTCCCTGGCGGTATGACTGAGTCTGGAATTTATTGCTGAAAGCGGTAATGGTTTTCTGCATGGAGATATGGCGTTATGTACTATAGGCCTGCAATGGTTAGTATCCCTGGCGGTATGTCTGATTTTTGGTGCTGAAAGCGGTACAATTATTTTGCATTTATTCAATAATGTAATCAAACCAAAAACGCAGAAATTTGCTCAGTTGCAGAATTGTCGCTGTCGTCACTTTCAGTTTCTGATGATAAATTTCCCCAAAAATCAGTATCACTCAATTCTGCAAATGATTCTTATTTACTATCGCTGTTTTCTAGATGATCAAAAACCACTTTTGACGCAATGGGACACTTTTTGGTTGCTATGGACATTCTCATGTTTCCAGGCAGAAAGAATGTATGGGTCCCCAGCGCTAAGCGGGACCCCATGGGATAGCTCAAAGGGGCCAGGCTGTTCCCCCCCTCCTTCCCTCTTATTTTACAGGTGCCGCAGGCTCCGTTCTGCACAGCAACAGGTGCATGATTGGAGCAAAACGGTGGGCTGGGGGGTGATTTATAGGACAGCGGTCCTCTCAAGCTGCAGTCACCGTGGGCGTGAAGGAGCGGCGACAGCATGAAGCGGAGCTCACCTGAGAGGAGAGAAGAGCTGCTTCGCCGGCTCTTGGAGAAAGCTGAGGGAGCTGGCGGTGAAGAATGGCTCCAGCGCTGTCTGGAGGATGGAGGGGGAGCCCCGCTGAACGAAGGACAGATGATTCCAGCCCAGGTGACCCGGGGTCAGCGCCGTCAGCCTTTGAGGAAGAAGAAAAGGCTGAAGAGGGATGTGTCTCCGCAGCCAGGTGGCAGCAATGCTACGGCTGCTTATGGAGACAAGCATTCAATGAGTTCTGCCACTCAACCAGCAGCAGTTTCAGCGGTTAGTGGGCATCCGGCGCCCCCTAGTGGTGGTGAGCATTATGACAAGAATGATAATGTATTGAGTAAATTGTTTAAATCTCTATCTGAAGTAATTGAAGAATTTAAAGGGGCACAGACAGCTGGTGCATTGCTGGAGGATAAAAGAGCGAGTGATTATGACCTGGGGGCACATGGCTATGGTGCTGGGAATGATTTGTATATGATTAATGATCAAGGGGCACACAGGGATGGTGCTTTTCCTGCTTTAAATGATTCCTTACAAAATGCAGTACAACAGAATATGAAAAAATGTAATGCAGTTTGGCATGGTCATGGTACTTCTGCGCAAAGTGGAGTAAGTAACCCTTTTAATGCTCAGGTCATATCTCCTCAATCTCAAAGGGTTTCTAAGGTAGCAGAATCATGCTTTAAAGAAGCATTACCCTGTGAAATATCCCCTTTAGGGTATCACCTTTCCATAGGGGTGAAGGAAAAGATTTGGAGAGGTGAATTTGTGGATTTATTATCGTTACTGCCTGCATCGAAAGAATTTTTGGTTAAAGCAGAGAGGAAGGTGGAAGATAGATCAGAGGAGGATAGGAGGAGACCGATACCTAGGACATTTCAGAATTGGCTTCAGGCCTTTTGTATATATGCTGCTGTTTTGGGTGAACGGTTTCCGGAGAGGTGCTCGGGCTTATTCCAGCACTTAGATATTATCGCTGAAGCTTTTAGGCATTTTGGTGGTTCAGCCTGGTTTGTCTATGATGAAAATTTCAGACAAAAGCTGGCGGTTCACCCATCACTGCGCTGGGGAGTCAAAGATGTGGGCCTGTGGTTAAATTTAATGTTGCCACAGAAGCCACTGTTCGCCCCTAGAGTGCTGAACACAGGACAGAATTCCTTTCGTAAAGGATTCTGTTTTGCCTTTAATGAAGGGCAATGCAAGTTTGCATTCAATTGTCGATACAAGCATGAATGCTCGTATTGTACCGGGTCACATCCGGCTAACAGATGCTACCGTAAGTCGGCCGGGTCGAATCCAGTCCAGTCCAGAGATTCTGGTAACAAAAGCCAGGACTCCAGTGAGGTTGGCAGAAATGTCCCCGTGGTTAGATCGTTATCCAAACCGCAGGATGGCGGATCTTTTGCGCAGGGGTTTTGAAGAAGGGTTTTTAGTACCACAATTTTTGGGTATCGGATGTAAGAAGGTTAAAAATTTACGTTCTGTGTTTATTCGTCCGGAGGTAGTGGCTATTAAAATTGAGAAGGAAGTAAGGGAGGGTCGAGTAGCAGGCCCTTTTGTATCTCCGCCATTTTCTAACTTTCGCCTTTCTCCCTTAGGTCTGGTTCCTAAGAAAGAGCAGAATTCCTTTCGGTTAATTCACCATCTGTCTTACCCCCCGGGGGAATCCCTCAACGATGAGGTAGCGGACTCTGGAGCTCAGGTATCATATGCTTCATTTGATGAAGCTCTGTCTTTATTGAGATGTTTTGGCAAGTCTTCGCTTTTAGCTAAAACCGACATTAAGTCGGCTTTTCGCCTGTTACCAGTTCATCCACAGGGCTTTAATTCTCTAGGTTTTCATTTTCGTAATCTTTTCTACTTTGACAAATGTATGCCGATGGGCTTCTCACTTTCTTGCTTTTATTTCGAGGCCTTTTCGAGTTTCCTTCAATGGGTTTTTTCTGAGTCCTTTCCCTCGGGGGGATGTTTACATTATTTGGACGATTTTCTTTTTATTGGCCCACCAGATTCTCTGATTTGTTCGCAGTCTCTTTCTTGTTTTATTAGGATCTGCGAATCATTTGGTATTCCGTTGGCTGAAGAAAAGACGGTTCTTCCGTCAAGAGTTATTGAGTTTCTAGGAATCACTATTGATTCGTCTTTGATGGAATTTAGACTTCCTCCGGCAAAGTTGCTGAGGATGAGGTATCTGATTGCATCTTTTTTATCAAGGCGTAAAGCTTTGCTGAGGGATGTTCAGTCTCTCCTTGGTCTTTTTGCTTTCGCAGCAAGGGTCATTCCAGTGGCTAGGATTTTCTCTAGGCGTTTTTCCATGGCTACTAGAGGTTTAAAGAACCCCTTGGCTCATGTCTGCATTTCAAGAAGCATCAAGGAAGATTTAAAAATCTGGGATTCTTTCTTGTGTAACTTTAACGGTTCTACCATCTGGCAGGAGGATTTTGTGGAAGACTCACAGATGAGTTTTTATACGGATGCAGCGGGATCCGTAGGCTTTGGGGCATTTTTGGACGGCCGTTGGTGCGCATCCAAATGGCATAGGAGTTGGGAGAATCCTATCATCCTCCGTAATATGGTTCTCTTGGAACTTTTCCCGGTAATAGTGTCGGTGGTTGTTTGGAGAGATAAGTTTGAGAATCGCAGAATAGTAGTGCACACAGACAACAAAGGTGTATTATTTGCTATTAATTCTTTATCTTCAAAGTCAGAAGTAGTTGTTAAGTTGCTGCGTTTTCTAGTGTTACATTGTATGCGCTATAATATCTGGTTGAAAGCAAGACACATAGCTGGCATACATAATAACATTGCAGATGCTTTATCTCGTTTGCAGATTACCAAATTCCGGGAGTTGGTTCCGGATGCCGATCGCAGCAGCACTCCATGCCCAGACTTCCTCTGGGGCTTGATATGGGACTGATCAGAAAATACCTGCAGAATTCAGTGTCGCCCAGGACTTGGGCGGACTACGTCAATTCATGGTCCAGATGGTCTGGGTTTTGCTTAGACAGGGATGTAGACCCGTTGGACGTAAATGCTCCTTTGGCATTATCATTTTTCTTGCATCTAATCGGGTTAAATCTGAGCCCGGCGTCGGTTCAGAAGATGTTGGTGGGTGTTTCTTTTTTCCTCAAATTTTCAGGACAGAAGGCATTATCCTCCTTTTTTCAGGTAAAGCAAGTTCTGAAAGGTTTTAAGAAGTCCCACCCGGTGCTGGATAGAAGAAGCCCGATTTCGTTTGAATTATTGAGTAGATTGTTGGGAGTGTTGGTCCAGGTCTGTTTTTCACGTTTTGAATTACTGCTTTTTAGAGCAGCCTTTTCGGTTTCATTTTTTGGGGCCTTGAGAATTGGCGAATTCACAGCTCCCAATAAATCCTCTGTTTCCTCTCTGTTGTTTTTGCATGTAGTCATTCATGAGAAGTCGCTTGAGGTCTTCTTAAAGGAATCAAAAACGGATATCTTTGGCCGAGGTCAGAGGATCACGCTTCACAGGTCGTCCGAGTTGGACTGTTGCCCGTTGCTCCATGTTCAAAAGTATTTAGGAATCAGACCGGAATGTAGAGGTTCCTTTTTTGTGCATGAGGATTTAACTCCTTTGACTAGATTCCAGTTTTCAGCTGTCCTTTCCTCTTGCTTAAAAAAGCTCAATTTGGGGGGTTTTAAGTTTTCATCCCATTCATTTCGGATAGGGGCTGCTATGATGGCCTATGCTTTGGGTTTCTCTTCTGAGGAACTTAAAAGGGTAGGGCGTTGGGAAAGTGATAGATACAAATTGTATATTCGCCCTGATTTATTAATCATATGATTCAATTTCTTTCAGATTCATCTGCAGTCAGGATCTGGATCGTAGGACATTCCTATATTTTTTGGGCCAGACAGAGAGCAGAGATCAGGAGTTATTCCACAAATTTAGGTTTGGACGCTGATAAACATGTTATTTTTTGGTCAGGAGTCAGAGGCCTAAGGTGGCGCAATTTGCGTGACCATTTACTTTATTTATCAACCGTTTGGCCTTCCCCTCATGTGTTGGTCCTGCATGTCGGGGCCAACGATGTGGGGAAGATTAAAACTTGGGATCTTTTATGTGAAATTAAACGCGATTTAGGCTCATTTAAGCTCTTATTTCCTAATACGGTTTTTGCTTTCTCAGAGATGATTCCAAGACTTTTATGGTCTCCCTCGGGCAACTTATTTTATTTGGATAGAATTAGAAGGCGGCTGAATAGGACAATTCACAATTTTTTGGTTGCTTCGGGTGGTTTGTCATACAGGCATATCGAGCTGGAGGGTTTTCTTCCAGGCCTTTTCAGATCTGATTTGGTCCATCTTTCAGACGTCGGCTTAGATGTCTTTAATATGGGACTTCAGAGTTTGATTGAATCAGCCACGGTGTTGGGGGGGTCGCAGTCGGCTGGCTATACGCCGGCTGCGACTGGTGGGGAGTAGTCGTCCAGGATAGTCTGGATGGACACCGTTTTTCTTGATTTACTGTTATGGTTAATAGCCGGTATGGCTTAATTTCATTTAAATTATTCAATGTTTAAGGTTACCCCTTGGGTCGAACACCGTGGCCAAAAGAATATGTAACCACCTAAAGATATTCAATAAATGGTTTTGTTTAAGTAAATTATCTGCCTCGTTATTTGGATTTTGCTCCCTTTGTGCTATCCCATGTATGGGTCCCCAGCGCTAAGCGGGACCCCATGGGATAGCTCAAAGGGGCCAGGCTGTTCCCCCCCTCCTTCCCTCTTATTTTACAGGTGCCGCAGGCTCCGTTCTGCACAGCAACAGGTGCATGATTGGAGCAAAACGGCGGGCTGGGGGCTCGCTCGCGCCGGGAGGTGATTTATAGGACAGCGGTCCTCTCAAGCTGCAGTCACCGTGGGCGTGAAGGAGCGGCGACACCCACCCTCCCTCCCTAATTTAAGCTTTGTTCTGTCATGGTGTTCCCTAGTGGGGAGTAGTCGTCCAGGATAGTCTGGATGGACACCGTTTTTCTTGATTTACTGTTATGGTTAATAGCCGGTATGGCTTAATTTCATTTAAATTATTCAATGTTTAAGGTTACCCCTTGGGTCGAACACCGTGGCCAAAAGAATATGTAACCACCTAAAGATATTCAATAAATGGTTTTGTTTAAGTAAATTATCTGCCTCGTTATTTGGATTTTGCTCCCTTTGTGCTATCCCATGACATTTATTATATAAAAGTGCATGCAGGGCTCTGGGCAAACCACTAGGGACAAAGGGGATGTAAAATGTTTTCATACAGTAATGTAATCTATAAGATTACAGTGTACTGTATGTACTGTGTGTGTTTCACTTTTTGAATTTCCCGCCGGTCTCCGCCCCCATGCGACGCTCGCAGGGAACGGAGCCCGAGGCACACAGAGGCTTTGGAGCGGCGGACACAGCCTGCAGACACGCTGACACCGCGGGAGGACATCGCTGGATCCAGGGGACAAGGTAAGTAACATTGCCTGGATCCAGCGATGCAAGCCCGAGTGAGGCTCGGGGTTACCGTTCTTGGTACTGAAAATCCACCCCGAGCCACACTTGGGAATACCGCTAGGAAGGTTAAGATGCAACATGCATGCACTTTAATGCAACACAGGTCAACACGGGTAAAATGCAGGTTAACGCAAGTATCGTTTGGGATTTATTTTGTCCCTTACAAACACCAGTGGTCATCTTTGGGGGATTGGAGAGTGAGGAGAAAAGGAGTGTGTGCAGAGCAGGTGCTTAACCACTTCAGCCCCGGAAGGATTTATCCACTTCCCGACCAGGCCATTTTTTGCAATATGGCACCGCGTCATTTGAATGGACAATGGCGCGGTCATGCGACACTGTACCCAAACAAAATTGGCGTTCTTTTTTTTACCCACAAAAAGAGCTTTCTCTTTTGATTTGATTTTGATCATCTATGTGTTTTTATTTTTTGTGCTATAAACAAAAAAAGACAGACAATTTTGAAAAACAAAAACAATTTTTTTTAACTTTTTGCTATAATACATGTAGCCATGTGCTCCCCTGAGAGTGGCTGGTAGTAGTGGTTCACCTTATATCTTCCCTCAATCATGACATATTCCACACATCTTTTTTTGTTTACAAAAGATATTTTATTTAGAAAGTTAAAAGAACATACAGTTTTTGGATACAGAGTAGCATATGTTTACAGTCTATGGTACAGAATAAACATTATATTGTTATCTAGTGTGAGAGAAGCGCAAATGAAAAACAA
>BLSH010234911.1:181866-196747 GCA_018402905.1 Glandirana rugosa | reverse complement strand
CAAATCCATTAAAAAAAATTATTCATCAGTTTTGGCCGATATATATTCTTCTACATATTTTTGGTAAAAAAAAAAATTGCAATCGGCGTATATTGATTGGTTTGCGCAAAAGTTATCGCGTCTACAAACTGGGAATTGATTTATGGCGTTTTTATTATTATTTTTTTTTTTACTAGTAATGGCGGCGATCTGCGATTTTTATCGGGACTGCGATATTGCAGCAGACATGTCGGACATTTTTTACACATTTTTGGGAGCAATGACATTTATACAGCGATCAGAAATTTAAATATCCACTGATTACTGTGTAAATGTCATTGGCATCGAAGGGGTTAACCAGCAGGGGGCAGTGAAGGGGTTAAATATGTTCCCTGGGTGTGTTCTAACTGTGGGGGGGCGGGGCTGGTCGGGACATAACAGATCTAACTGATCCCAGTGACAGTGCGCGCGCAAACACGCTCAAGTTCGCGCACACACACGAGTGCCAGCGGCAATGAAGTGGACCTTTACTGGGGGGAATTGTGCTGGCGGTCTTCCTGACAGTGACCTTCACACACTTCGTGGACAAGAGACAGATCTATTGAGATATAAAGTGAAGGCGGCTGTCAGGAAAGAACCATGGCTCCAAGGACTGTGTGTGGGCGCACGTAGCTTGTGCGTGCGTGCCTATGCGCGTGTGCGCCCATGTGCACGCGTGCGTGTGTGTGCCGGTATTGGCGCCAAACGGCCTATTTAAGCCAGCAGCACCCTGCAGCAAGTGCTGTCCTGTCTACAGCGTATCCGTGTTCCTGAGTGACCTGTTTGATCTGACTTCCTGTTTCCTGTGACCCAGCTGGTTTACTTCTCATCACCTTCTGCCTGCACTGACCCCTGCTTGTGACCCCGACTACTCCCTGACTGCTGCTCTGTACCTCGCTGCCCGCCTCCTGACAACCCGGCTTGTGACCCTGACTACTCTTTGCCTGCTCCCTTGGTCCTGCACCGCCCGCCTCCTGACGACCCGGCCTGCCTCTGATCATCCCTCCATCTACTGCACGGGCTCCTGGCCCCTCTGCCCGAGACCACCAGTGGCTAACGGGAACCTTCACCCCAGCTGCAGCAAGACTCCTGCATCAGCATCAGCCACTCTGCCAAGCCCTCGTGTTACCCTGTACTCCCGGGCTCCCTGTCCCCACTTCCAGGGGTCCATGAGTCAGGATAGTAAGAGAGGTTGTTCCCTGCACAGCAGATTCCACCACCAGGTACATGACAGCGGCACTACAGAAGTGCCGTAAGGCCTGTTTTGAGTCAGGAGACAAGTTTCGGAAAATGTTGTCTAAGTCAGTGCAAGATCAGAAAACAGCTTCTTATATCCCTCAAAAGGGGAACAAAGCCACACTGCCTAAGCAAATCACCAAAGAGTTCAGGGATTATTACTCCTCTATTTATAACCTGCCAAACCAATCTCCCTCACAAGATCAATTGGATGACTATATCATCACATCCGAACTCCCCCCGACTCTCAGAGGAAACTCGTATTGAACTCGAGAAGCCTATAACTTTAGAGGAAGTCCAACAAGCGATTGGTTCCTCTAAAATAGGGAAAGCCCCGGGACCAGTTGGCTTCACCCTGCAGTATTACAAGACCCTCCTACCAATATTAGGCCCTTATTTGGTGAAGTTGTACAATGCACTCGGGTCAGGCACCATCTTACCCTGGGATGCATTGAAAGCTCACATATCGGTTATTCCCAAAGAAGGAAAAGATCTGACTTCATGTGGAAGCTATAGCTTTTCACTAAAATCTTGGCATCACGTTTGATCCAACACATGCAAGACCTAGTCCATTTAGATCAAGTAGGCTTTATACAAATCAGAGAAGCCTGTGATAATACCATGAAAGTACTTCATCTTATTCATACAGCTAAGATGACTCACACCCCTTGTGTCTTTTTAGGAACTGACCCAGAAAAAGCATTCGACCGGGTAGATTGGCGTTTTATGTTTGCAGTTCTCAGACACATTGGATTAGGGGACCATATGCTGCAATGGATAGCTAGCGTATACCCCACTCCGTCAGCACAGGTTAAAGCAAACGGGGTCCTCTCTGACCCCTTTGCAATAGCAAATGGGACTAGACAGGGGTGCCCGTTGTCCCCTCTCCTATTTGCTCTCACCCTAGAACCTTTTCTCTGTAAGATTAGGCTGAACCCAGATGTCATGGGATTAACTGTTGGGGAAACTCAGTACAAGATTTTAGCATACGTAGAAGATATTATGTTTTCCCTCACCAACCCAACGACTTAATTCACTAACCTCCTCCACGAATTCACAGTCTATGGTAATCTCTCGAATTTGAAGATAAACTTCAGTAAGTCTGAGGCGATGGGGGTGGAATTGCCCCCCACTCTGCTTTGGACTCTGAGGTCAAAGTATCTCTACCTTCTACAAGGCCTACCGATTGTGATTCCCCCACACTTCTTTAAACAAGTAAACTCCCTCTTTCAGAAGTTCATCTGGGCACACAAACGCTCGCGTGTTCCTCAGCGCCAACTCACCCTTCCCAAACAGAATGGGGGCCTTGCAGTCCCAGATATTCTAAAATACTATCAGGCCACTCATCTTTGCAGGCTAGTGGATTGGCGACGGCACTCTGAAACCAAATTATGGACACAGCTTGAACAAGCTTGATAAGACCCACCCTACGTATCTGTTCCCAATGGTTCTCGAAAGAACTTTTATCACCACCTAACTCTTCCCTACTCCCACTAGTGGGTAACCCACAGTTCAGGCCAGGTTTACAAGACCACATATTTAAGACCCTGCAACAAAGAGGCTGTCATCAAGCATCCCATTTTCTGATACATATGGCCTGGCGCTCTATCGGATCTCTGATGGATACCACAGGACCTTACCGCCTACCCTTTTTTTAAATGCCCTTCAGCTATTTCACTACCTACGCACGCTTCCAAATGCTGAGAGCTTTGGCCATACCCTGACTGATTTTGAAGCCCTATGCACTGAGACGGGAACTCTACCAAGGGTTCTCTATAAAATGTATAATTTATTGATTACACCAACTGAACTACCAGAATTATCTGGAATAAAACGTTGGGAAAAAGATTTGCGACATTCTTTCACAGTAAAACAAACACAAACTATTCTTACGCGCTCTCTTAAGTCGTCTATATGCACGAAAATCCAAGAAACAAACTTTAAGATCTTAAAACAATGGTATCGTACGCCGTATCTGTTGTATAGATTTTACCCTAACACTACTGACAAATGCTGGAGATGTTTGAAGGAGCAGGGCCTACTTCTGGAAAGAAGTGCGTAGAATAGTTCAAAAATTCACAGATTATGAAATACAGGAATTTTTGGCGCTTTTTCTACTACACGTCACCCATTTCTGAGAAAGTCTATAAAAAAATCAACTGTACGCTACCTGTTAAATGCCGCCAAATCTTGCATCCCTCTGAACTGGAAAAACCCACATCTGCCTACCATTAGCAGTTGGCTTAAAAAAGTGGAAGAAGTCAATAAAATGGAGGACTTGATCCTCACAGCACAATTCGAACATGAAAAATACTCTGAAAGGTGGAGGCTGTGGAATATGTTTATCCTCTCAGACAAGGAATGGCCCTTGTGAACCCATAATGGCTCGGGAGGGAGGAGAAGAAATACAAAGGGAAAAGAGGAGAAAGAAAAGCTGATACAGCCATTCTATACCAACATTATCATGCCCTTATTTCAAGGTCTTTCCTTCCACCCCCACATAATTATCCAACCCCTCTACACTACCCCCCCCCTTCTTTTCTTCCCACTTTCTCCCACTCCCCCCCCCCCATTCTCTCTTCTTATCCTTTCATTCATTCTTGCATCTTTTCTTCACTGACAAAATAGGGAGGAGAGGGATAACAATAAGAGCAAAAAAGGGAGATAGGTGTCTCCAAGCTTATTTCATTGTTGCTTTTGTTGTCTATGGCCACAAGAAGTTACCTATGGGTAATAATTAGGTTGAGTCACATAAAAAAGACAAGGTCGAACGGAGTAAACATTACACTTGCACTACAACTTTCTCAACCACTAATTTCTGTTTGTATTTTGGATGATTGGGCAGCTAACCCATTTGGTTATACTATGTGAAATTGTGCAACGCTGTGTACTGTCGGATTTACCTGTCTCCATTGATATAAATAAAATAATTGAAAAAAAAAAGAGCTTAACGTACCATAATGTGCCTAAACCAAAATCAATTGTCTTGAAATTTTGCATAGCATAACTTCCCAAACCTATCCTGGGGTTTGCTCTCCCACAAGGCAAACTAGGGACATTAAGCTTGTTTTTTGGGGAGCTTAATGTGACTTAACATACAAAAATGTATGCCAACATATCCTTAAAAAGTCAGGTCATTTGGTAAATCGCATAAAAAGTTATTCACATTAAGCAATATTTTACAATCCTAAAACGTTTAATGTGCACAGCTTAATGTAAAAAGAGCGTAACGTACCATAATGTGCCTAAACCTCAATCAATTGTCTTGAAACTTTTCACAATCTAAGTTCTCAATTTCCCAAAACTATCCTGAAGTTTCATTGGATTTGCTCTCCCACAAGGCAAACTTGGGACATTACGCTTGTTTTTTGGGGAGCTTAATGTGGCTTAACGTACACTCACATTAAGCTATATTTTACAATCCTACAACGTTTAATGTGAACAGCTTAACCACTTCAGCCCCAGAAGAATTTCCCCTTTAATGACCAGAGCACTTTCTGCAATTTGGCACTGCTTAAACTGACAATTGCGCAGTCGTGCGACGTTGTACCCAAACAAAATTGACGTCTTTTTTTTTTTTTAACAAACAGAGCTTTCTTTTGATGGTATTTGATCACCTCTGTGGTTTTTATTTTTTTGCGCTATAAACAAAAAAAGAGCGACAATTTTGAAACAAAAAAAATATTTTTTACTTTTTGCTATAATACATATCCAAAAAAAAAAAACAAATGTATTCATCAGTTTTGGTCAAAATATATTGTTCTACATATATGTGGTAAAAAAAAAAAAAAATCGCAATCAGCGTTTATTGATTGGTTTGCACAAAAATTGCCACGCTTACAAACCATGAGAATTCATTTATGCCATTTTTACTTTTGTTAAATTTTTTTTTACTGGTAATGGCGGTGATCTGTGATTTTTATTGGGACTGCAATATTGCGGCGGACATGATGACATTTTTGGCACTTTTTTGGGACCATTGACATTTATACAGCTGGCAGGGAAGGGGTTAACCTGCGGGGGCAATCAAGGGGTTAACTGTGTTCCCTAGGCATGTTCTAACTGTATGGGGGTTGGGCTGGCAGGGGCATGACTGATCTAACTGATCCCAATGACAGGGATCAGCAAATCACTGTCATGCCCACTGACATAGCGGGGAACTGCCGTGTTTACCTTGGTGGTTCCCGATTCTTCCCGTCTCACAGGCGATCGCAGATCACCGGCAGACATCGAGTCCACCCGACCCGCAGCCACACTGAGGGAGCTTGCGGTGGGCATGAGAGTACGCTGGCGGCGGTGCACGGTCGCCCCCTAGCCACGCGTGCATGAATCGCTGTTTATAAACGGCGATTTACGATATGCTGCCACAGGAACAGGTTAATGTAAAAAGAGCTTAATGTACCATAATGCACCTAAACCTCAATCACTTGTCTTAAAACTTTGCACAGCCCAAGTTCTCAACTTACCAAACCTGTCCTG
Source organism: Glandirana rugosa (assembly GCA_018402905.1). Classification (NCBI taxonomy): domain Eukaryota; kingdom Metazoa; phylum Chordata; class Amphibia; order Anura; family Ranidae; genus Glandirana; species Glandirana rugosa. The sequence goes on along the minus strand of BLSH010234911.1, from coordinate 191,014 downwards.
GAAATTTCATGGGATTTGCTCTCCCACAAGGCAAACTAGGGACATTAAGCTTGGTTTTTTGGGAGCTTAATGTGGCTTAACATACAAAAAAGAGCTTAGATGTTAACCAATTTCCCCCACATTTCACACAATACAAGACTCTGTCTATGTCAACATATCCTAAAAATGTCAGGTCATTTGGTAAATCGCATCAAAGGTTATTCACATTAAGCTATACTTTACAATCCTAAAACATTTAATGTGAACAGCTTAATGTAAAGAGAGCTTAACATACCATAACGTGCCTGAACCAAAATCAATTGTCTTGAAACTTTGCACAACCTAAGTTCTCAACTTCCCAAACCTAACCTGGAAGTTTCATGGGATTTGCTTTCCCACAAGGCAAACTAGAGGACATAAAGCTTGTTTTTTGGGGAGCTTAATGTGGCTTAACGTACAAAAAAAAGAGGTTAACCAATTTCCCCCAAACGTCACACAGTACAAGACTCTATCAATGTCAACATATTCTGAAAATTTCAGATCATTTGGTGAATCACACCAGAAGTTATTCATATAAAGCTATATTTTACAATCCCAAAACATGCCACTTCAATACCAGGCGCTTACCCCCCTTCCCACCCAGACCAATTTTCAGCTTCCAGTGCTGCTGCATTTTGAATGACAATTGCATGGTCCTGCAACGCGGTACCCATTTTGTTCCCACAAATAGAGCTTTCTTTTGGTGGTATTTACTCACCCCTGGGATTTGTATTTTTTGCGCTACAAATAAAAAAAGACCACAAATTTTGAAAAAAAGATTTTTTCTATTTTTGTCACAAAACTTTGTGTAAATAAGTACATTTTCTCCATCACTGATGGGCACTAATGAGGCTACACTGACGGGCACTGATGAGGCAGTACTGATTGGAACTGATGAGGCGGCTCTGATGAGGTGGCAATGATGGGCACTGATGATGAGGCACTTATATGCGGCACTGATAAGCAGCACTGATGGGCACTGATAGTTGGCACTGATATGCAGCACTGATGGGCACTGATAAGCGGCACTCATAGGTGGCACTGATAGGTGGCACTGGGCACTAATAGGTGGCACTGGTGGGCACTGATACGGGGCACTGGTGGGTGGCAATGACAGATGCACTGTAAGGTTCCCATTCCCTGGTGGTCCTGGGTGGCATCTGAAGTTGGCACTGAGTGCCATCCATGTTGGGCATTGTGCCCCTTACCTGGTGGTCTAGGGTGGGCTTCACTGGTGGTCAGGATGGACTTCCTTGATCGGCTCCTGGTGGTCCCTGCGTGGTATCCTGGTGGTCTTGGGTGGTGATCCAAGGGGGGCTGCACTGATAAACACTCAGCACACTCCCCCCTGTTAGGAGAGCAGTCAATCGGCTCTCCTGTTCTCACATCTGCAGAAGCGACTAGAGGAAAATCTGATAAATGGCTCTTCCTGTTTACACTGGGACCGGCCATGATTGGTCACAGCTAATCACATGGTAAAACACTTCCGATGGAAGCTCTTTACCGAGATCAGTAATACAGTGAGTCAGACTGACACACCGCACCACCGATCGACGCAATGCGCACCCCCATGGGCACATGATAGCGGGTTATCCTGAGGACATCAATAGACATCCAGTCAGGATAACTGAACCACCGCCTGGCCGTCATTTTGCAATAGGCCAGGCAGGAAGTGGTTAATATGAACAAGCCGAAAAAACACAGCGCTACTTCCAAATAAAAGCAGCAGCCAAATACCCAATCAGTATCACATGTAACAATTAACAAAGGGCTGCGCTAATTAATTCATAAGTTCATATGGTCAATAAGTCCAAAATTTGTCTTCCAATTAAACGGAGTAAATAATGTGTGTTCCAAATATAGGTGGAGGTGATGCACCCCAAATTCACTTCACCAATATAGTATTCACCCGAAGTGCTATAGTATTGCAATCTGTGATCCACCACCAAAATTTTAAAGGCTTACCAGACAGATAAACCAAATGCGCTTGAAAGTGATTCTTTCGGCGTAGCAACTAGATGTCTCCCTCCTCAGTGTATCCTTGAATAGAACCACCATAGACACAGCTAGGCTCAGAGGTGAGCTGGATCACTATCCCCTCCAATCATGATACATCCAGTGAGGTCATCAGCCGAGTATGTCAAGATAAAGGAGAGGTCGCATAGCGTAATAACGTAATGATCATTTATTTATAAAAGGTTAAAACTACTCACACACATCAATGAGAATCGCATAAGTAAAACAAGCCGGCAGATAAAAGTAGCGGTGTCATCCCCAGGACGACGTCTGTTGATGACAAAACGTACATCGGGAGGGCGCGCTGACATCACCGCTACTTATATCTGCCGGCTTGTTTTACTTATGCAATTCTCATCGATGTGTGTGAGTAGTTTTAACCTTTTATAAATAAATGACCGTTACGTTATTACGCTATGCGACCTCTACTGATGACCTCACTGGATGTATCATGATTGGAGGGGATAGTGATCCAGCTCACCTCTGAGCCTAGCTGTGTCTATGGTGGTGCTATTCAAGGATACACTGAGGAGGGAGACATCTAGTTACTACGCCGAAAGAATCACTTTCAAGCGCATTTGGTTTATCTGTCTGGTAAGCCTTTAAAATATTGGTGGTGGATCACAGATTGCAATACTACAGCACTTCGGGTGAATACTATATTGGTGAAGTGAATTTGGGGTGCATCAACTCCACCTATATTTGGAACACACATTATTTACTCCGTTTAATTGGAAGACAAATTTTGGACTTATTGACCATATGAACTTATGAATTAATTAGCGCAGCCCTTTGTTAATTGTTAATATGAACAGCTTAATGTAAAAAGAGCTTAACGTACCATAATATGCCTAAACCTCAATCAATTGTCGAAACATAACCTAAGGTCTCAACTTCCCAAACCTATCCTGAAAGTTTCATGGGATTTGCTCTTCCACAAGGCGAACTAGGGACATTAAGCTTGTTTTTGGGGAGCTTAATGTGGCTTAACGTACAAAAAAAGAGCTTAGATGTTAACCAATTTCCCCCAACCATTACACAATACAAGACTTTGTCAATGCCAACACATCCTGAAAATTTCAGGTCATTCGGTAAATTGCATCAAAAGTTATTCACATTAAGCTATATTTTACAATCCTAAAACATTTAATGTGAATAGCTTAATGTAAAAAGAGCTTAAAGTACCATAATGTGCCTAATACTCAATTAATTATATTGAAACTTTTCACAATCTAAGTTCTCCACTTCGCAAACCTATCCTGGAAGTTTCATGGGATATTATCTCCCACAAGGCAAACTAGGGACATTAAGCTTTTTTTTTGGGGAGCTTAATGTGGCTTAATGCACAAAAAAGAGCTTAGATGTTAACCGATTCCCCCCAAACTTCACACAATACAAGACTCTATCTATGCCAACATATCCTGAAAATGTCAGGTAGTTTGGTAAATCATATCAAAAGTTATTCACATATATATTTATAATATAATAATAATAATAATAATATAATACTATATTTTACAATGCTACAACGTTTAATGTGAACAATAGTTAAAATAAAGTGAACAGCTTAATGCAAAATTTACCATAATGTGACTAAACCTCAATCAATTGTCTTGAAAGTTTGCACAACCTAAGTTCCCAACCTCCCAAACCTATTCTGGAAGTTTCGTGGGATTTACTTTCCCACGAGGCAAACTAGGGACATTAAGCTTGTTTTTTTGGGGAGCTTAACCACTTCAATACCAGGCACTTATCCCCCTTCCCGCCCAGACCAATTTTCAGCTCTGTTGCATTTTGAATGACAATTGCACGGTCATGCTACACTGTACTCAAACAAAATTTTTATCATTTTGTTCCCACAAATAGAGCTTTCCTTTGGTGGTATTTGATCACCTCTGCAGTTTTTATTTTTTGCGCTACAAATAAAAAAAGACAGAACATTTTGAAATCTCTGTTTCTGTCACAAAACTTTGAAAATAAGTACATTTTCTCCTTCACTGATGGGCACTGATGAGGCTGCACTGACGGGCACTGATGAGGCTGTAGTGATTGGCACTGATGAGGCAGCACGGATGAGGTGGCACTGACAGGGCACTGTTGATGAGGCCCTTATATGCAGCACTGATGGGCACTGAGAGGCTGCACTGATAGGTGACACTGATATGCAGCACTGACGGGTATTGATAAGGGGCACTGATGGGCACTCATAGGCAGCACTGATGGGCACTGATACGTGTCACTGAGCACTGATAGGTGGCACTGATGGGCACTGATAGATGGCACTGATAGAGGGCACCGTAAGTTTGTCATTCCTTGGTGGTCTAGGGTGGAATATGAAATTGGCACTGAGTGCCATCATGTTGGGCATTGTGCCCTTTACCTGGTGGTCTAGGGTGGGCTCCTTGATGTTCAGGGTGGGCTCCCCGGTGGTCCCTGGATGGGCTCCCTGGTGGTCATGGGTGGCGATCCTAAGTGGGGCTGCACTGATAATCAGCACAGACCCCCTATCAGGAGAGCAGCCGATCGGCTCTCCTCTACTCGCATCTGCAGACGCAAGTGGAGGAAAAGCAGATAAATGGCTCTTCCTGTTTACACTCTGACCAGCCATGATTGGTCACGGCTGATCACATGGTAAAGAGCTTCCAACAGAAGCTCTTTACCGAGATGGGTAATGCGGTGGGTCAGACTGACACACCACACCACCGATCGCCGCAATGCGCGTGATCGCGGGTTAACCTGAAAGACGTCAATAGACGTCTGGTCAGGATAATGGAACCACCGCCCGGCTGTCATTTGTCTATAGGGAAGTGGTTAATGTGGCATAACGTACAAAAAAGCTAATTTCCTCCAAACTACATGCAATACAAGACTCTGTCTATGCCAACATATCCTAAAAAATTTCAGGTCATTTGATAAATCGCATCAAAAGTTATTTACATTAAGCTATATTTATTATTTTACCTTGGCAAACAGATGACCCTATAAGTCTGAAAAAACATAGCCATGCTCTTGAGCACCTGTGGCGTAAGACTAAATCTCAGATAGATTTCAACCAGTATAAATCTGCCCTCCAAAAATACAATTCCAGCCTCCTCACTACCAAGCAGACCTATTTTATCACTCTCGTTAACAACTTATCATACTGTCGCCGTCAACTCTTCTCTACCTTCAACTCTCTACTTCGTACTCCTCTGCCACCACCCACTACTTCACTCACTGCCCAGGAGATCGCCAATCACTTCAAATGGAAGATTGAAACAATTTGCGAGGAGACCTCTTCTGTTCAGATACCCTCCATGTCCACAGTTAAAATCACTACTTGCCTCATTAAACCCCACCACTTTAGATGAGGTTGCTAAACTACTTGCTAATGTCAAACGAACCACCTGCCCTCTGGATCCTGTTCCCTCGCAAATACTACATTCACCCTCTGACTCGATTCTACACTCTTTAACCCACATCTTCAATCCCTCACTCTCTTCTGGCATCTTCCCCAAATCTATAAAACATATACCCCATACTTAAAGCGGTAGTAAACCCATGCATTTAAAAGGTTAAAAACCAGTCACATTTCCGGCATGTGCCGGAAAAGTAACACTCCCGTTGGTTGTGCTCTAAACCAAACTGTCAAACCATCCAATGGCTGGTGTCATAGCTGATCACATGTGCAGCATCATGGCAGTTGTAGATTAAACAGAGGCCAAGATGGCAGCTTCCTTGGCTGAAAATGATAGGAGGGTTTACTAACACTTTAAAAAGCCTTCACCGGACCCAACTAATCTTAACAACCTACACCCAATCTCCTTGCTCCCCTTTTTATCCAAACTCCTTGAATGTCTGGTCTACAACCAACTGGGCAACCATCTTGCTGAGAATAGCCTTTTTGATCCCCTTCAGTCTGGATTTTGTCCTCAACACTCCACAGAAACCGCTCTTCTAAAACTAACAAACAATCTACTAAAAGCCAAAACCAATGGACACTATTCTGTACTTCTACTCTTGAACCTTTCTGCTGCCTTTGATATGGTTGACCACCCCCCCCTCCTCCAAAAACTCCATACCTTTGGTCTCCTTGACTGTACTCTTTGATGGGTCTCTTCCAACTTATCCAATCACACCTTCCTTTCTCTGTTGGGGTCCCACAAGGTTCTGATCTTGGGCGGCTCCTATTTGCCATCTATACCTCCTCCCTGGGTCAGCTGATAGCCTCCCATGGCTTCCAATACCATCTCTATGCTGATAACACCCAAATCTATCTCTCTACCCCTCAGCTCACTCCCTCAGTCTATATAACAGTCTGGATGTCACACCACTTCCTCAAACTCAATTTATCTAAAACCAAACGTATCATTTTTCCTCCACCACGTGCCCCTTCTCCTGATCTCTCTGTCATAATCAATGGCACAACTATCAGCCCATCACCATATGCCAAAGTCCTAGCCATAGTCCTGGACTCTGAACTCTCCTTTAAGCCCCACGTCCAATCACTGTCCAAATCCTGCTGCCTCCACAACATCTCAAAAATACACCCCTTCTAACCAATGACACAGCAAAGGTCTTAACTCACTCCTTGGTCAACTTTCTCCTCGACTACTGCAACTCCCTTCTCATTGGCTTACCTCTACATAGGCTATCCCCCCTTCAATCCATCATGAATGCTGCTGCCAGACTCATCCACCTTACCAATCGCTCTGTGTCTGCTACTCCTCTCTCTCAATCCCTCCACTGGCTCCCGCTCACCCAACAAATTAATTTCAAAATACTCCCAACAACTTACAAAGCCATCCACAATTTAGCCCCCAGCTACATCACCAGCCTAGTCTCGAAATACCAACCTAATCGTTCTCTTCTTTCCTCTCAAGACCTCCTGCTCTCTAGCTCCCTCATCACCTCCTCCTTTGCTCTCCTCCAGGACTTTTCCAGAGCCTCTCCAATCCTATGGAACTCCTTACCCCAACCTGTCCAACTATCTCCTACTCGATTAGCTTTTAGATGGTCCCTGAAAACCCTCCTCTTCAGAGAAGCTTATTCTACCCACACCTAACATCTACATTTTAATTTTTTTCATCAGTTCATCCCCCACAGCTATTACCTTTTGTTTCACTTGACCCTCCCTCCTAGATTGTAAGCTCTAATTACCAGGGCCCTCTGATTCCTCCTGTATTGAATTGTATTGTAACTGTTCTGTCTGCCCTCATATTGTAAAGCACTGTGCAAACTGTTGGCGCTATATAAATCATGTATAATAAATAGAATAATAATAATTTTACAATCCTAAAACGTTTAATGTGAACAGCTTAATGTACCATAATGTGATTAAACCTCAATCAATTGTCTTGAAACTTTGCACAACCTAAGTTCTCAACTTCCTAACCTAACCTGGAAGTTTCATTGGATTTGCTCTCCCACAAGGTAAACTAGGGACATTAAGCTTGTTTTTTGGGGTGCTTAATGTGCCTTAATGTACAAAAATGAGCTTACTTTGGGGGAAATTGGTTAAGATCTAAGCTTTTTTTTCTACGTTAACCAATTTCCCCCAAACTTCATACAATACAAGACTTTATCCATGTCAACATATTCTGAAAATTGTAGATCATTTGGTAAATAAAACGTTATTCACATTAAGCTATATTTTACATTTCTAAATCGTTTAATGTGAACAGCTTAATGTAAAAAGAGCTTAAAGTGGTTGTTAAGCAACTTGTATAATATGCTCCCATTCCCTCTGCAATAGCACAATAAGTTCCCCTGTGCCTGCGTTATAACATATATATACTTATCTGTATAGATAACATACAGGCTTCCTAGGATCAGTTGTCGTTTTTCTTTCTCCTCTGCTCAGCAAAGAATTCCTGAGGGTGGGGCCGAGCACTGCTGCTAAGGTCAGATGGAGAGGAGAGAGAGAGAGAGCCGTGTGTAGGAAGCCGGTGTGTTATCTATATAGATAAGAATATTTATGATATAACACTGACATAGGCAAACTTCATGTTCTAATACACAGGGGCCAGAGGCTTTAAAAGTTAATTACGAGAGCAGAGAAGAGACTCTACGTACTGACAGGCAGAGGGAGGGGGTTGTTGAGAGCTGCTGGTGACAGACTGCACAAACCATGGGCTATTAGGAACAGCTAATATGAAAAGGAGTCAGCACTCCGGGGGGGGGGGGGGGGGNCAAGACCTGGCATTATAAAACAGGTATTTTAGGGGATACAGAGGGATAATTTAAAAAGCAAAAGCACCATGCTGCTAATTGTACATTAAAGAGACAGGAGCAGCATTTTTTTGGGGTTAACAAACACTTTAAGGTACCATAATGTACTTAAACCTCAATCAATTGTCTTGAGACTTTGCACAGCCTCAGTTGTACACTTCCCAACCCTATCCTGGGGGTTTCATGGGATTTGTTCACCCACAAGAAAAAATAGGGACATCAAGCTTGTTTTTTGGGGGCGCTTAATGTACAAAAAAACAGCTTAGATGTTAACCAATTTTCCCCAAACTTCGCACAATATAAGACTCTATCTATGTCAACATATTCTGAAAATTTCAGGTCATTTGGTAAATCGCATCAAAAGTTATTCACATTAAGCTATATTTTACAATTCTAAAACGTTTAATGTGAACAGATTAATGTAAAAAGAGCTTAACGTACCATAATCAGTGGAGGCTCGTCCATAAGGGCTGTAGGGGCGGAGCCCCACCAAAAAAATAAGTAAGAAATAAAAATAAAAATTAACTATAATTATTAACCAACAGCCAGCACAGCTAGAGAGAAACTCCAAAGAAAAAAAACCTTTGGAATTTCTCTAGCTGTGCTTCTGTTGCTAATTGCTGGAATAGACAGATTAGATAAGAAAGAGAAGTGTAATCTACCTAGTAACAGGGCAAACGTCCCAAATCTCACTAAACCCTATCTAGAACACAGTAAAATGAATTCTCCACCCTCATTGGCTGCTTTCCAACATTCCATTCTGAGTATAGGAGCTTTTTAGGACGTCTGAATCTGCAGACCTTAAACTGACGTTCGTCTCTTTTAGAACCGAGGGGGGGGTCCGTCTCTGGTTTACCTGATCCGTCAAATTCCAGACGTCTAAGTCTGCAGGATTTTTCGAGGA
>BLSH010234911.1:95795-116145 GCA_018402905.1 Glandirana rugosa | reverse complement strand
GTTTTTTTGCAAAATTGTCGCTCTTCTTTTGTTTATAGCGGCGATCAGAAATGACGCAGCGGTGATCAAATACCACCAAAAGAAAGCTCTATTTGTGGGGAAAAAAGGACGCAAATTTCGTTTGGGCACAACGTTGCACGACCGCGCAATTGTCAGTTAAAGCGACGCAGTGCCGAATCGCAAAAAGGGCTCTGGTCCTAAAGGGGGAAATCCTTCTGGGGCTGAAGTGGTAAAACAGAGACTGAGACGGCTGAATTTACCATACGCCATGCTTTATCTGGCTAGACTTAGAGTTACAGCAGAGGGCTGAGCACAATTCTTTGCAACAGCGACTGAGGTGATGGCATGGCTGGATGTCCATGAGCCAACACTGCGACGCAGGCCAAGAGATGACCCGGACCCTTGAAGACGGTACAATAACTTTGTGAGCGGACAGCTTATTTACCAATAATACAAGAGATTGCGTGTTATTACCCCGGCCGGGGACACATTACATATTATATAGGTGCAACAATGCTCCCCCTACATGACTGTATTCAAAGGTTTACTTTCAATCCTGTGGCTCACTGCAGCTGGCAGGGCACAGGGTAACTTTCAATGGTTTAACTGTTCAGAGGTACAGTTGTACCTCTATGGACTGAGTTTTTAACCTTTTTCTATTTTACCTAAACTTTGAGATGTCCAACAACATTATGGTAATTTCATGGAAGAGTGACTGGCACTATATACCAGTGCGGTATTGCCACTTTGCCAAATCCATCTTACCCAGGGCCATAATGTTTGGCTATACCCTGGATTTACCTGACTGTGGGCCACCATGGTGGATATACAGATAGTGACATGGAATGTCCGAGGTCTGGGGAATCCCCTTAAGAGAATGATGGTATCCACAGTGCTCCGAGAATTCCATGCAGCAATTATTGGACTGCAGGAGTGTGGGCTAGTCATGGGTGGGCAGAGCATACCATGCGGTCCACACCTCCTACTCTAGGGGGGTGAGCTTATAAGTGCACAAGTCCTTGGACTTCCAGGAGCTCCACTCATGCATAGACAGTGAGGGGCAGTATGTCTTTGTTTATTGCAGATTGTATACCTTAACATGTGTGATAGTGATAGTGTATATACCTCCTCTATTTTCAATGGTGGTATTGAGGGAATTAGTCTCTTATGATCTATCTAAACCAGATGTACCGGTCTATATATTGGGGGATTTCAATGGGGTCTTGGACCCACAATTGGATAGACACCCGGTAAATTCTCAATTGACTTATAATAGGGGTACTGCCCTCTCTAGATTTTTAGTGGAAATGGGGTGGGTGGATCTGTGGCATGTAAAAAATCCTCATGCAGTCCAGTACTCATGTTTTTTCCAAGACAAACTCCTCATTCAACCGTATAGATTTATGTGTGGGATCAACATCAGCCCTTCGTACAGTCAGCAAAATAGAGTATGCCCCGAGAGGGGTTTCTGACAACTCTCCCCTTATATTATGGCTAAGAGTAAAACAACGCACCAATCTTAAAAGGGCACACTGGCGTTTAAATGCCTTTTTCGCTAGATCTGGTGCCACCCGATGCTAATATAGGGGCCCAAATTGAACACTATTTTGCTGACAATGCAAGGTACGGAGATGCTCTGACACGTTGGGATGCTTTCAAGTGCTTTCTTAAAGGGGTATTTATCTCTGCTATCAATGGCATTAAAACTAAATCTAGGGCATATGAAGAAAAACTAACTAATATGGTTTAAAGACCTTGAAGAACAATATATAGCTAACCCGACAGAGAGGCAAAAAGACTTATGGGTATCAGCCCAGGAAGACCTGAATAAAATGCTTAATTTGAAAGCACAGGAATCTATTCTTCTCGAAGGTAACATTTTTTGAAGAGGTGGAGCAAACAGGGCGCCTTCTTGCAAAAATTGTCAATGTTAGACCTTCAGCCTCTGTTATAGGGGCCTTGAAGTTGACATCTGGCAGGGTCGCCAACACACCTGAGAGGGTTATGACAGAATTGGTACCATATTTTTCCGTGTATAAAAAGCTACTTTTTTCTAAAATCGTTGGACAAAAAATCAAGGGGCGTCTTATACATGGACAGTCAGCCGAGGAGAGAGCTGCGTGGGTGCGTAGCTGCGCATACCTTGTCAAACAGGCTTCCTCCAATCACGAGCCTTGTTACTGACATCAGCTGATGCCGTAATTGGAGGTGGAGAATGTGCAAATGCAACAGGGACCAGAGTGTCCTGAGCCCATAAAGATGTCAGAAAATAAAAAAAGAAATACTGTTAGGCGATTGTATCACTCTGCAAAATTTAAACTGAATGTAATCAGCTATGCAAAAGAGCATGGAAATAGAACTGCAGAGAGACAGTTTGAAACTCCTACCACAGAGTGTATGATCAGCAATGCCATGGACGGAACTGAGGAGCTACTCAGAAGACAGCAGTGATGCAATAGAAGTTAAAGAAATTGATAATAATAGTGATGCAGAAGAGAGCAGTGATGCAACAGAGGGTGAATAAAGTGATATGCTGCATAACATCATAGTACTGGTATGTAAATGTTACCTACGGTAATTACTAACCAAAAATGTGTTCTGTTTTATGTTTAAAATATTGATTTCTTAATTTTGGGTTGGAAAAGTGGGGGTCGTCTTATACACTGAAAAATACGATACTTTTCTATGAGGATCTATATGCCTCAAGGGTAAACTACACCCGAGAGGATCTTGAGGAGTACTTACAGGAGATAGCCCTGCCCCGACTCCCAGAAAGCAGCTCTAGATGCACCCATTACAGTTCACGAGTTGCAGGAGACAGTGAGACTATTCCCTTCATCCAAGGCCCCAGGGGATGACGGCCTGCCTATAGAAGTGCTTCAAAAGTACTCAGAGCTATTGCTGTCCAAACTCCTGGAGGTGCTGAATGAGGCCAGACGACAACAAAGGTTGCTGGCCTCCATGTCCCGAGCTAGTATAGTTCTGCTTCTCAAGCCTGATAAGCCTGCTACTGAGCCCAACTCCTACAGGCCAATCTCTCTGCTTCAAGCAGACATTAAGATACTAGCAAAAGTGCTTGCTGGAGAGTAAACACTATTATAGCTAGCCTCATACATGAAAACCAGGCGGGATTTATGCCCAACAAATCAACTGCAGTCAATCTTAGACAATTATATATTAATATGCAGACACCAGCTGACAACACGGGGAATAGAGCTTTGTTATCACTTGATGCTAACAAGGCATTTGATAGCATGGAGTGGGGATACCTGTGGGCAATCCTAGAGAAATTTGGGTTTGGTGACACTTTCATTTCATGGGTAAGCCTGCTGTACCAACAGCCACAAGCATCTATTAGAGAGGACGGATCAATTTCAGATTGCTTTTCTTTAAAGAGGGGGACCAGACAGGGGTACCTCTTATCCCCGCTAGGTATGGAGATCTGCAGGACAAAATACTGCTCTATGCGGAAAAAAAAAACTGTAATGTCCATTATTACTGGGTTTGGTAAATTCTCTGGCCTAAGGATAAATTGGACCAAGTCAGCTCTTCTGCCCCTAGACCAGAAGGTGCATCCACAACTAGAGACATACTGCCCAGTCCCTGTGGTGCAGAAATTTAAATACTTAGGTATAGTGATATCCCCCCAAATACTAGACTTTTGTAGACTTAACATCCAACCATTGTTAATCAAATTCACCGACAAAGTCAAGAATGGAATAAACTGTGGCTCTCGGTGGCAGGCAGGGCCAACTTAATCAAAATGGTGCTGATGCCCCAATTGTTATATCACCTCCACAATTCTCCAGTAGTGATTCCTCCAAAAAAAATCAGAATTCTCAATACTATTTTTAGATCCTTATTATGGAAGGGAGGGGCGTCTAGAATTAAACTTGAGCAACTTCAGAAGCCCAAGGATGTAGGAGGTTTGGCGCTGCCGAACCCATGGCTATACTATTTGGCCTCCCAGCTCCAGCATATTATAGGGGGCATGACGCAGGAAACAACAAATACCATGCTGACCATGTTAAACTGCACTAATGCAACCTCACTAACAGAAGGATTGGAAGCACAAAAGTTCTCTATGCCTAACAAACAGTGTCCAACGTATAGGCTGCTGCAAAAAAATATGGGATAAAGTCAAACAATTACAGGGAGTACAGGATTTTACTACATATAGCCCTATATGGGACAATCACACTTTCCCTGAACTTCTTAAGCTACAACATGCCATTGGATGGGGCAAACTTGGTATAATTCACATGAAACAGATCTTTGAAAATGGGGCCCTGTTGTCGTTTGCACAAATGAAAAAAGATACAACGTTCCACATAACATGTTATTTTATTATATGCAACTAAAGCATGCCATTAATGCTCAGAAGTCTCTGGATAATCCTGTGCTCTATAGTACACTGGTGTTCTCACTATTGCAACAGACCTCATCTACTAAGGGGTTCATCTCTAATTGGTATGCCTCCCTATTGGGCATGTATCTAGAAAAATATCCCAGTTCCGCATGTGAAAAGTGGGAGGCGGATGTAGGGGAGATGCAGGCAGAGCTATGGAAGGAAGCACTGGAGAATGTCTGGCTATGTTCCCTGAGTGTAGCACAAAGAATGTCCTAGTTATATATTCTACTGCGAACACATTACACCCCATTTAAACTTCATAAAATGGGACTCCGTCAAGATTCCAAATGTGGTAGGTGTGAAAGGGAAGTAGGGGACCTGATTCATCTCATGTGGAGGTGCCTGAAGCTCCACCGTTATTGGAGATCTGTGGTGGAGGCGATTGCTGCCGCCCTACAGGTCTCGATTCCGATGGCCCCCAAATTTTGTGTTTTGGGTATGCTCAATAGCATCATTCCGGATAAGTACTTCTAGGAGGCTGTGGCAAGGGCACTGTTTCAGGCCCGTAGGCTCATACTTCTGCACTGGGTCTCTCTGGAGCCTCCCACGGGTAAACAGTGGGTGGATCAGATGGGCACAATGCTCAGATATGAGAAACGTATATACCAACACAGGGGAAGTCCTCTTAAGTTTGAGAGGATATAGGGCAATTGGCTGCACACTCCAGGTCTTGCTCCTACTGATATGGTGGTGGAAAGACTGCTCGTATAACTGGTGTATGATTATAGATTAAAGATATTAAGTGGTTACAGGTCCAGCTGGGGAGAGGAAATGGATAGGATATATAATAATTTGATGGGGGATTGTCACAACTTTTAGAAATGTTTCCTGGTGATAAGTCTGGTATGCACTGTGCACGTTATGTTATTGTCCTATTATCATCTATGCAATATTTGTATAACTTTATTGTTGACATCTCAATAAAATTGTTTCTGATTAAAAAAAAAAAAGAATGAGAGACTACTTTTGCCCCTCACAGAGAGTGATCACTTTTGCCCCCCAACAGAAAGAGAGAGAGACCACTTTCACCCCTCACAAAGAGAGACCACTTTTGCCCCACCCCCACAGAAAGAGAGAGTGAGACCCCTTTTGCCCCTCACAGAGAGAGGCCACTTTTGCCCCCCAACAGAGAGAGACTGCCTTTGCCCCACAGAGATACTACTTTCGCACCCCCCCACAGAAAGAGAGAGAGACCACTTTTGCCCCCCACAGAGAGAGGCCACATTTGCCCCTCACAGAGAGAGGCCACATTTGCCCTTCACAGAGAAAAGCAACCTTTGCCCTTGACAGAAAGAGGCCACTTTTTCTTTTCCCTTCACAGAAAGAGAGACCACTTTTACCCCTCAAAAAGAGAGGCCATGTTTGTCCTCCATAGAAAGAGAGAAAGACCACTTTTGCCACTCACAAAAAGAAACCATTATGCCACACAGAAAGAGAGAGACCACTTTTGCCCCTCAAAGAGAGAGACCATGTTTGCCCTCCACAGAAAGAGAGAGAGACCACTTTTGCACCTCACAGAGAGACCACTTTTACCTCACAAAGGGAGATCACGTTTACGTCACAAAGGGAGATCACTTTTACCCTCCAATGTGAATAGATACCCTCAGGTTGGGATTTTTAAAGGCACAAAACAAATATCAATGATAAAGGTACTTTATTGGTGCAAAATAATTGCGATGATTAAAAGGAGAACGTTATTCTAAACAGAATGTGAGTACAGAATGAACATCGACACATGAGGTATAGCACATTTGACATAAGACATGCACAAGACTAATGCATTTTGGTGCTTATAGACCTTCATCAGAGGTATTATCATGTACACAATAGGTCAAAGTAATTCTGAAAAACAAAAAAGGAGTGATGACATTTCAGCCTACTGATTCCACTGGTATCCATATGTTCTACAGTATTCATTACCGTGGACATACCTATCCAGGTGTCTACACAGTTAGAGTGCTGCTAAAAGAAAAGGTTCTAAAAAGCGCAAGAAATGCTGCTCCAAACGCGACTGACGATCCCCAGGACCAGGCCGGATCACTTCCCCCCCACAAGAGCTCCATGGTGCCACCCCAGGAGGGAGTGGTTGGGCACAGATGAAAATAATCTCAAATAAAAAAATGATTTTTCATGAGGTAAAGACACATTCCTCAAATTATGTAAAATTGAGTAGAGCTAGAAATATTTTGGGGTACCTGGCAAAGATATAAGGAGACGTAAAAGGACTGGCGTATGGATGTATTGCGACCAGGTCAAAAAATATATTAGGCTGAGGCTCTTTTAAAAAAAAAAATGAAAAGAGAGAAAGAAAAAGCTCACCAGGCTGCACACTATAGATAATATATTGCAAAAATTAAAAATGAAAATCAATAAAGTAATTGGGTATAGTTCATGTATATGCACAAGGTATTATTCTGAAGCCAAGGCAAAGGGATCATTATTACCTATATAGATGCTTCGTAAGGAGAATGGACTACTACATCTTCAATCAGGACTAAAGTGTCCTAAGCAGAGAGAGGAAATAAGGTAAATAATAAAAGTAGAGCCAAGTGCTTCGTAAGTGTCATACACCGCAAAACAAGTTCTACTAGCCGTCTATTACCTGAGTCGCAACATGGAAAAGGAACAGCTGGTGTATCTCCCGTGCCTTTAGCTCAGTGTTGCCAACCTCCCGCAGTGTTTTTTACTGGCAAAACCTGGAAATTTTACTGGCGGAGCACTTTTTTTTACTGACAGCTTGAAAAATTACAGAACTCCTATTAAAAACTAAGACAATTGATATTTAAACACAACATGGAGACACTGACAATACCCATATCAAGTAATTTCCCTAGTTTACGCTTAAAAAATCAGCACAGAATGACAAATTATCAGACCCTGATATTTATAGACAGTTGTAAAAATCACTGATTTTTACAAACTGTCAGTAAATTTACTGGCGGTTGGCAACCCTGCTTTAGCTTACATCCAACATACGCCAGTGAGAGAGTGCAGTGACTGTCCAGGTTGTAAGGCTGAGAGGCTAGCCTCCAATTGGCCAGGAAGTCTGGGTGTTGCCCAAGAACCCTCCCTCACCCCTACCCCCACCTCTCTCCTGAGTGTCTCCATGAATGGAACTCCCGACCAAGTGGCGGGGGCGTCAACCTCCACCGGAAGTGACGCAGCCGGTCACGCGGTCGCCGACGCAGATCCCTCCTCTGGAACACAAACAGGAAACGAGCGGTGTATGGAGTGAATGTGAATGCCTGACACTACCTAAATTGCCCAAAGATTTGAAAAATCCCCCAGGTCGCCCAATTGTTTCAGGAAATGGCAGCTTAACGGAAAATTTGAGTGTGATAGTAGATGATTATTTGCGCCCGCATGTGGTGAGTCTACCCTCATACGTGCAGGACACGATTCATCTCCTACAAACTCTGGATGATATGGTGTTGACCCCCACGTCGATTTTAGTGGCAATCGATGTGGAGGCATTGTATAGTTCAATTCCTCACAACTTGAGCCTTTCGTACTAGGGTTCTAGGGGGGGCGTGGCCTGGAGAGAGACCGAGATTGACGCAGAGTAGCGCTGCTCCGACATCCACCACCTCAACAAGCTATAATCAGAGAGTAAAACAGCTCTCCCTCCGCTAGTCAGATGGCAGGACGAGGTCCGACACCTGCTAGATCCCAGGACGAGCCGTCCACTCAACTGAGAAAGACCATACCGTCCATGTTCCGTACCCAGCTGCCAGAGGCCCAGTCAGATACACAAGCCGGGACCTCAAGTAGCACCGCGTGGCCCAGTGCACAGGACAGCTACGGCGCATCACCTGTAAGTACCCCGCTGCAGCCAGCACCACCAGCCTTAAACATAAACGACCTTCAGATGGTCGCCCTGGGCATAAAGAATACCCTTACAGCTGCGATCTCAGATCTTAAAGCGGACGTTAGGGCTATTGCAGGACGCTTAGAGCACGTGGAGGCAGCCGACATGACTCAAGGCGCCGCCATACAACAGGTGCAGAGGTCCTCTAGCATTCAAGCCCAACATATCTTCGGCATACACAGGCACTTAGAGGACCTGGAGAACCGTCACGATATTAGAATTAGGGGGCTGCCAGAGACAACAGAGGGACCCCAATTGCGGCCCGCTGTCTGGGCCATATTCAATCCCCTACTGGGGAGACCCTTGGATGCCCCAATTGAGATGGAAAGATGTCATAGGTCTCTTCGTCCCCGGGGTCAAGAGAATGAGCCCCCCCGGGATATTATCTGCTGCCTAGTTCATTTTATTCAAAAAGAGGACATTTTAAAAGCAGTCCGTAACCATGAGCATTTGAGGCATGAAGGGGCCCAGATTCAATTGTTCCAAGACCTCTCCCCCATAACTTTGCAACACAGACGAGAGCTGCGTCCCCTTCTTCAAGTACTGCGAGATAGACATATCGCTTACAAGTGGAAATTTCCATTCTGTTTACAGGCTACCTCGGGTAACCGCTCAGCATCCCCGAGAATGGTAGTGGATTTACACAGTTTCTGCGATAGCCTGGCGATCCCCAGGGTGGAAGTCCCAGAGTGGTACAGCACCCTCATACAACCAGAACCGTGGCTTCCTGTTCAACCAGGGGAATCTCCACACCATCAAAGATCTCGCCAAAGATGCAGGCGTTCATCTTCCTCTTCCCCAAGGAGACACCGTGGCGACATGGAAATGGAGGACCTACCAAGACTTTCACCTAACTCAGTGAGACGCAAGACAAATCCTAGGGATTGACTGTCTAATCCAGTAACATAAGAGGTACTCTATACTTAAAAGTAGTAGTATATGTCTGTTTCCTGGATTCAAATAACGCTCCCTACCCAGTACAACTTTGGCTCCCGTGCCAGGAATAACTACTGTTCCACCCGCAGTTAATAACTGTTGTAGGATGCCGAACTGTTTTTCCCAGGATTTATGTTGCAGATCCAGAGCACTCAATATATGATTCCATCAACACAAGGAAATGGGGTCACATAGCGATAGTTTCATTGATCGCTTTATGACTTTGACTTTCAGTCATGGTACTCTCTGATATAGCTCTAGAAAAAGTACCCCCATCACCCCATTTTGCTACTTACTAGCGATAGGACAGTAAGTGGAACACAACTGATCGGCTTCCCTTAACCACTTCATGAGGGTCCTTGGCCCTCCATTTCACAGTCTACTTCGAAGCAAAATGTGTCTGGGGGAAATGTTTTCATATATTTGTTACATTCCATTTTAAATGTTATGTTTCGGTTAGATGGAGACGTTGGGCCTCCCACACAAACAGGCTTTTGGCCCACGTGCCTCACTGTAGTCTTACTCAGCTCCAGTGATGCCCTTCTCCTGGGGATTATTATTTTATTTTATTTTATATTGCAAACATTTTTTTTTTCTTTTTTTCTTCGTTTTCTGTTGTGGCTACCTATTGGGCGGCGCATTCGATTTGTGGAGCTCCCCCCTTTAGGTAACTAGTGAAGGAGTGCCCCCCCCCACATACAATGGGGTAGGCACCCCCTTCACAGGTTTAACACAGGTTTAATTGACGGGCTGTTTAATTCTTTCACTTTAATCACAATCTATCTGACACGGGGAGCAGTGAGACAGGAACAACAAGCAGGTATCCGAGAGGCCACTCGGTGCCCCGACCTTCAGTAGGGAGAACCCCGCTAAGGAACTCCCTGGTGTGAGACCGGATATCCGACGGCCCAGGATCAATATGCACAATGGGGACATATTCCGTCCCCTTGGCTTCTGTTTATAGGAACCCAAGGCCATAGTTATTTCCTGGTTGTCTCTTGTTCATTACCATATGATGTTATACTCCTTGTTCACCACCAACCCACCCGAGAACCTGTAACTCAACATAGCCCTTTTCTTGAGGTGGTGCTGTCTTAAGAGATTGGTTGGTCACTCCCCAGTTACTCCCCTACACCAGGGTGTTAAACCCACTCCTGGAATCCACCACCGTATTGTTTGTACGGTTTAAATTGTTGATAGGTTTACAGTTCTAACATCTGCAACCGTGCCCTTTTTTTGAATTAGGTGTGCTGACAGATATTAAAGGCCACCTCTGGTTATTTCTCCTCATTGTGTTTTGTTGAACCTACCACCCGGGCTGTGTTACTTCGAGAAATCAGACATCTCCCAGGGTATCCAAACACCCCGATACCTTTCCTACCCCCCCACCTTTTTTTTTTTTTTTCTTTCCTCTCTCTCTTCTTTTCTCTCTTTTCTTCTTCTTCTCCCCGTCTTGACATCTTACCCCCCTTTTAAGATGCCATCGGCCATACGAACTTCATCTTCTCTAGAGCTGAAGATATACTCGCTTAATGCAAAAGGTTTAAATACTCCGGAAAAACGCAATAGTATCCTAACAGAGGCCCGTAGATTAAAAGCCCAAGTTTATAATATAAAATTGTGACTTTAGTGTAGGCGCTACCAGATAATATGTTCAATTATATATATCCAATAGTAAACATGCTAAAACCATGCAATACCGGTGCCTGTGGTGAAAATTAATCAAAAGTGTGTCACTCTGTGAAAAAATAATAAACAAATGGATACCCAGCCGCTCGTCTGACTTCACCTTAATAGTAAGTCACGATAGCACCGCGGTGCTTCTTTATAGAATTTACATACAGCATCTGTTTTCTCCCTTACATGTACCTGGATACACGGAAAAAGAATCAGGACAGGAACAACACTCTTTGGTTTTTTGAAACGGCAGCCTGGCCGGAGCAAACTAATAAGGGCAGAAGGTTGTCTTCCATTTGTTTATTATTTTTTCACAGAGTGACACACTTTTGATTAATTTTCACCACAGGCACCGGTATTGCATGGTTTTAGCATGTTTACTATTGGATATATATAATTGAACATATTATCTGGTAGCGCCTACACTAAAGTCACAATTTTATATTATAAACATCTCTTACTCTCCTCCTGAGAGGTGTGGCAGGGCAGCAACCAGCTCTCATTCACAAACACTACCTCACCTGAATTAATCAGTGTTTTAACAACACTCCAGAATACAAGGGTAACCCCCCCCTTTTTTAGTGACCAGCACACAGCACCTAATTTCAAACAAGTATATTACACAGTTGTCATATAACACTTACCCCCGGCAGCGCCAGAATTGTCCTTTTTAAAATAATCCACGTAAAAGCCCAAGTTGTCTTCCTTCAGGAGACGCACTTTAAGAGGACTTCCGTCCCTAAGCTATCCAATAAACACTTCCCCATAGTGTTTCACTCTACTGCAGAAGACTCCAGAACTAAGGGGGTAGCGATCCTGTTGTCCCAACATTGCACCTTCAATCTGCTAGATACGCTACAAGATCCAGAAGGGAGGTTATTATTCTTAAAGGGCACCTGGCGTGACAAACCAGTCACCCTAGCGAACGTGTACTGTCCCAACGTCAAACAAATCCCATTCCTCCGAGAAACCCTATTGAAGCTTTCCATGTTTCAGGAGGGCCTTCTAATATTTGGAGGGGACCTGAAACTTTCTCTTAGACACCTCTAACGGCTCAACATCCCTGCCATACTCTGCTTTAAAACAAGCTAAAGTTCAACTGGCATCACTTACTCTCCATGATTCCTGGAGGACTTTGTTCCCCCGTGAAAAAGACTTCACATTTTACTCCTCACCCCATGACAGATATTCGCAAATTGATTACTTATTTCTTCAACAAGCAGATTTACCCTACCTCCATAAAGCCACAATCGAAAATATGGTCATCTCAGACATTGTCCTATCACTATGACTTTGAGGTTTCCTGACCACCTGACCCATACCAGAGTCTGGCGTATGGATGCTTTGTAACTCTCAGACTTGACCGATGCTGCCAACATTACCAAGACTCTCAAAGATTACTTTGACACAAATGACACCCCTGACGTAAGCCCTTTGACCCTGTGGGAAGTGCAGAAATGTGTGGTGAGAGGACATATGATCTCTCTGGCAACCAAGAGGAAAAAACTCTATTTTGCCCAGGTCATAGAGCTGGCCAATAAAGTCAGCTCCCTGGAAGCCCAACACAAAAAAGCTAGAGCCCTACAGGTGGGTGACGAATTGACACAGGCCAGAACCTTGCTAAGAGAGTTACTATTTCAAAGAGAAAGGAAAAAACGCACCCCGACACACAGATTTTTTTATGAGCAAGGTAACAAACCAGGCAGGCTCCTAGCACGGCTTACCCAACACCTCACCCTTGATCGCACAGTACACCACATCAGGGACCATTTAGGCTCCAAATACTCCGGAAATTATGAAATCGCAACGCAGTTCCAAAATTACTACAGTACCGTCTACAATATAGACTCCAATTCTCAGAGTGCGATTAAACCCACTAAGCGAGACACTTTGATCTCAAATTTCTTATCCCAATTTAGTCCCAAACCCCTCACTAAAACGGAAGCGCTATCTTTAGATGCTCCTCTGACTATAGCTCTAGGTCGCAGCTCTGAAATTTACCAAGCCAGGCAAATGCTCAGGCCCGGATGGGCTCCCTGCCCTCTATTACAAAAGTTTTCCAGATATCCTGGGCCAGCAGTTCTTGGAGGCCTTCAACTCCCTTTCCAACACAGCAAAAGCCCCTCCCTTGTGCCTAGAGACCCATATCACGGTAATTCCCAAACCCGAAAAAGACCCATCAGACGTTAAGAGTTATCGCCCAATCTCATTTTTGAACGTGGATGTGAAACTCTTCTCAAAAATCCTAGCGAATCGGCTAAATATTTATCTGACAAAGTGGATAAATCTAGACCAAGTGGGTTTTGTCCCTGGCAGGGAGGCCAGGGACAACACCATTAAAGTAATGAACATCCACCATTGGTTAACTACCTCACAAAAAGCGGGCTTCTTCCTCTCGATGGACGCGGAGAAGGCGTTCGACAGAGTGGCCTGGAACTACATGTTGGCTGTTCTACGGGCTCTGGGGTTGGGCGAGTGAATTATGTCCTTCATACAATCGCTCTACTCTAACCCGTCGGCCAGGGTCCGTGTTAATGGCCACCTGTCGGACGCCTTCTCCATTCATAATGGCACGAGGCAAGGATGACCCCTTTCCCTATTTTGTACATCCTTACATTAGAGCCCTTCCTCCATCAAATTAGAGCTTCCCATGATATCAAAGGCATTAAGATTAAGGACCAGGAATTCAAAGTAGCGGCCTTTGCGGATGATATTCTCCTGTTCCTCTCAGCTCCTTTGACCTCTCTCCCAAATCTTTTGGAGAAGCTTAAGCATTTTGAAATCTTATCAAACTTAAAAATTAATCTCTCTAAGTTCCGCGCTCTAAATGTGACTCTTCCCCCTGATGTGGTGGAACTGTGCCGTACAAACGTCCCCTTTCGTTGGGCCTCTGTGTCTATCCCGTACCTGGGTATTCATATACCTAAGACTTTGGCTGACACGTACAAAATAAACTTCCTCACAGAAGTGGACAAAATACAAAGTGACTTGAATCGATGGGATACGCCATACCTGTCCTGGTTTGGGAGGGCCTCCATTCTCAAAATGACAATTTTGCCTCGCTTGTTATACAAAATGCAAGCCCTTCCCGTACAACTACCCCCCTCCTTTTTTGTGAAGCTCAAGTCGATATGTAGACTCTTTCTCTGGAAAAATAAGAGCCCAAGAATTAGCTGGAGTAAACTGGTTCTGCCCAAGACAAAGGGGGGTATTAGCTTGCCCGACTTTCATCGTTACTATCTGGCTACCCATCTAGCCCGGATTGTGGACTGGAATGTTCACTACTCCTGTAAGAAATGGGTCCAGATGGAACACTTGCTCTTTGAACCCAAACTGAGCGATACTCCCTGGCTCCTTAGAAAACATATACCTGCTACACTCTTTTCTCACCCACTTGTAGGTCCAACACTACATGCCTATTACAAGGCTTGTACCCACCATTCAATATCCAGTAGTATAAGTCCCCTCACTCCTTTGAGAGGTAACCCAGCATTCCCACCAGGCTTATCAGGTAACTTTTTGAAAGACGAATGGCCCCACAACCAAATGCAAGCAAGACAGTTTTTCTGCGGAAACAAATTCATTCGGTGAAATACTCTAATAGAACAATCCAAAACATCCAAATTCCCTTTTTGGGCGTGTCTGCAGACCAAACATTTCTTAAACCATCCAATACGACGTGAGTTTTTCTCACATCCAACTACATCTTTTGAATCCCTATGTGGCAGTGCGTCCCCACAATGTCATGTTATTTCTTCAATCCACTCAGACCTGTTTAAAGATGCCAGCCCGACCATGCATTCCACCCATGGGTACTGGGAAACAACACTCTCAAAAGAGCTAGATGATGTGACCTGGGAGCGGGTCCACTCATTTATTCACAAAAGCTCGTTAAATGTAAATATCCAGGAGAATGGATATAAAATATTCACCAGGTGGTATAAAACACCTGAACTCCTACATAGGTTTATGCCTTCAATTCCCGATACCTGTTGGCGATATGGTGAAGATGTGGGGTCTCCCCTCCACATCTGGTGGTCTTGCCCGATCCTACAACCTTTTTGGCAAGAAATCCACGCTCTCACGGGTGAACTATCCTCTTTGTCTCTGGAGTTTTTTCTTTCTCAGTATCTTCTGCACCTGAGTGAAATACCTAGGAAAAAATATCGTAACTCCATAGCCGTTCCAATGATGCATACCTGCTCATTGGAAAATGGCTGAACCCCCATCCCTGACAGAATGGGCAGCTAAACTTAACCGCATATGTGAACTGGAGGAGTTGATTCATATCTCTAGTGACCGAGTAAACGCCTTTGCATTGACTTGGAACACATGGCTTGAATTTACCCACTCCCAGTCCTATCAAGATATTATCTCCAAACGGAATCATTGAGTTTTCTTAGTTGACTCTAGCTCCTCAGGCAGCAAATTGAACAGACCTTAATCCAATTGCTTACCTAACCACCCTTTTCTCTTCCTCTTTTTTATTCCTTACCTTACTCTTCCTCCCCCCTCCTCTTCCCCCCCCTTCTTTTTTTTTTTTCCCTTCCCCCCTCCTCCATCTCCCAAGGTTCTCCTTCCCCCACGCCTCAACTTCCCACAGACCCCATGGGACAGGAACTGGAGGCGAGGCACAGGGCGCGAGCCATGCCCCCTCCAAACCCCCCTGGAACATGGGGTCCCAGAACATATGCCAAAAAATCTGGAGCCCTTTCTGAATTAACTCTGAGGGGTATGCCTACACTTCTAGCTCTCCCCTCCCCTCTCCAGTGACCACTTTGGTGGTCAAGAAAACCTAATGTTACCTTCAGCCCCTGTCTGTTTCTCAAGTAGCATGGCCAAATAAGCTTTGTCATATCATCTTCTGTTTTATTCTGGTCATGTAAACTCATTAATCTAGATGTAACGCTCTTCTGTACATATACGCCTATGTAATGACTTTCTCTTTATTTTCCACATGTCTGTTGTTGCTCTCTTTTATGAAACCATTCAATAAAATACTTGAATAAAAAAAAAAAAAAAAAAGGGTTCTAGGTACAAGAACCCAGCACGATTGGAAATTCGCGAATTTTGCCTTGGAAGCACTTGATTTTATTCTCCATCATAATTTCTTTTCTTTTGCTAGTTCCCATTTCCTCCAGGTACAGGGGGTTGCGATGGGTACATGTTGTGCCCCATCGTATGCCAACCTGTACCTGGGGGAATGGGAAAGAACCCTCTTTGATTCAAAGGAGATGGCATGATTTGCAGACCACGTCATCATGTGGCATCGCTATATTGATGACATTTTTATGGTATGGGATGGCCCGGTTGATACCTTACAGGATTTTCTGGAGCATCTCAACGTGAACACCATGAACCTCAGCTTACTATGTCGTACGATGCCGAAGAGATTTCTTTCCTCGATATTACCATCCATAAGGATGTTAATGGCCAAGTGGGAACTGCTCTGTTCCGCAAGCCAACTGCTGGCAACAATATTCTGCATGCCTCGAGCTCTCATTCAGCCCCTTTGATAGCATCAATTCCGTATAGTCAATACCTACGCATTAAACGTAATTGCACGGATGATAGAACTTTCAAATTGGAAGCTGATGCTCTGAGAGAGCGTCTTTTATTGAGAGGCTATTCAAATAAATGTTTAAAAAAGGCATTTAATCGTGCTCGAGATCAGGAAAGACATAAAATAATTCATTACAAGAAGAAGACGAAATCCAACCCAGACCCAATTTGTTTTATTACACAGTTTTCCAACCATCATGCGGAACTGCGAAGAATTTTGCGCAAATATTGGCATCTCCTGTCAAATGATTCAGAAGTTAATTCATACATCACCAATAAACCAACAATTACATTTAGACGAGCTAGATCCTTAAAGGACCAGCAAGGCCATAGTGACTATAATGCCACTCTTGGTGATCCCTGCACATATTTGGGTACTTTTACCGGTGGGGCTGCATTGTGGGGGTGTCAGATAATTTTTTCTAATTTTGACTGTCAGTTTCGGTGGTGCGATGGCAGATGATCCTGCAGGCCTTTCTGAGGTGGAGTCAGCGGCAACGCAGCCTGCGCTGGGGGCCCTGGTGTCCCTGGACCAGCTGAGGGCAGTGTTTGGGGAATTTCTTCCCCGGGTGGGGCCGAGCAACAATCTGGGGGCCCCTAAAAAACGCCCGCCTCCCCCTTGTTCCTCAGGGGACGAATCCGAACCGGAAATGGCTTCGGGGGTCATGGGGACCCCCGTGGAACTCTCAGAGGGTGAGCTGGTAGCCTCGGACGGCAAGGAGGACCAGGGGGCCTCAGTTGCGTGCGAAAAAGCGCTGGTGACCGCACTGATTTCTAATATCCGTGCGTCCTTGCGACTGGACCAGGCAGGGGAGTCGCAAGCGTCCGCATATGTTTGCGGGTCTGCTAGGCCTCCTAGGTCGCCTAAGGCTTATCCTTATGATACATTTTTTGACCACCTGGTCTATCAGGAATGGCAGCGTCCGCAGAATTCCTTCGCCCTACCTAAATGCTTCGCTATACGCTATCCCTTTGAGGATAGTTTCATGAAGAAGTGGGCGTCCCCCACAGTGGACCCTCCGGTGGCTCGCCTGAACAAGGCAATGACCATTCCGTTGGAAGGGTCCCCCTCGTTTAAGGACCCAGCCGATAGGCGGTGGCAGTGTCCAAGGCACTTTTCCTGTTGGCAGGATCAGCCATGCGGCCGGCCCTGGCGTCTGTCATGGCGGCGCAATATCTGTCTGAATGTATGGCAGAGCTGCAGAATGATTTGGACTGCGGCAGGACGCTGGAAGCGTCGCAGAAGGCAGACCATTTGTTTCAGGGTATTCGGTACCTGTGTGAGCTCTGGACCTGCTTACCATGTTGTCAAAGATGTCTGTTTTTGCAGTCATTATCAGACCAGTTCTCTGGTTACATTCGTGGTCGGGTAGCCACGCGTCCAAAAAAGGTCTTGCGGATCTACCCTTTCAGGGTGGCCGTCTCTTTGGGCCACAGTTGGATGAAATCATCAAGGATTTCACTGGGGGGAAGAGTACTTTCCTTCCAGAGCCCAGGCAGCGGGAGTTCCGCTGCAAGCAGGGACCTGTCTCTTCAGGTCAGAAGAGGTTTTTTCGTGCCCCTGGTGCAGCGGGCAAGGGGTCGAGGCCAGGCAAGCCTGCCGCAAGGGCCGGGAAGCGACCCTGGCAGCGCAAGAATGAAAAGACAGAGGACAAGCCCTCCTCTGCAAGATGGGTTGCCCCCACCCGACCTTCGGGTGGGGGGGCGTCTTCTGGGGTTCACAGACAGGTGGACTGCCCGCATTTCTGACCGTTGGGCGCAGGAAGTGGTGTCCTCCGGGTACAGGATAGAGTTCAGCACTCTACCCCAGACAGGTTCTTCCCATCGAACTTGAGACTCCCTCAGGGGCATCGGGAGGCCCTCTTAAGGGCTGTTCAGGCACTCTCCGACCAGGGGGTGATTGTGCCAGTACCTCAGTTGGAGAGGTTTCACGGTTTATACTCGAACCTATTCCTGGTCCCCAATAAAGGGGGGGGGGTCAGGCTAGCTCTGGACCTAAAGGCTCTAAACCACTTTGTGAGAGCGCGAAAATTTAGGATGGAATCCGTCCGTTCGGTCGTGGTCGCCCTGCACCAAGGGGACTTCATGGCGTCCCTGGATATCAGGGACGCGTATCTCCACATCGCTATTTGTCTCTGGCACCAGCGTTTTCTGCGCTTTGCGGTGGGAGATCTTCACTACCAATTCGTGGCGCTTCCCTTTGGTCTGGCCTCGGCTCCTCGGGTGTTCACCAAGCTGGTTGCCCCGGTGCTGGCGCTACTGAGGCAGAGGGGCATTGCGGTGGTAGCATACCTCGACGACCTGCTCCTGAGGGTGGAGTCCGCTTTGGCTCTGGAGGAGAATGTGGCTATCACCAGGACCTCGTTAAAGGACTTCGGCTGGCTGATCAATCTGCAGAAGTCGACGGTGTCGCCGTCCTGTCGCCTGGAATATCTGGGTCTGATTATGGACACAGAGCAGGCGAAGGTGTTCCTGCCTCCGGCCAAGTTACTGACACTGCAAGCAGTGGTGCGAACCCTGCTGTCACGCTGGTGGTCTTCCTTACAGTTTTGTATGCGGGTGTTGGGGCTCATGGTTTCAGCCTTCGAGGCAGTACCCGACGCCCAGAGTCACACTCGGCTCCTTCAGCGAGCGATTCTATCTCGGTGGGAAAAGTCCCCACTGTCCCTAGACCAGTTGATCAGATTGGATTCTCAGACCAGAGGGTCATTGACATGGTGGCTTCGGGCCCCGGCCTTAACGTTGGGGAAGTCTTTTCTTCCCCTGAATTGGTCGATAGTCACGACGGACGCCAGCATATCGGGCTGGGGGGGGTCCTGGGGCAGTTGTCTGCGCAGGGCCGCTGGTATGTGCAGGAATCTCGCCTTCCGATCAATGTGCTGGAGCTGAGGGCGATCAGGCTCTGCCTCTCCCACTGGACGGAAAGGTTGCACGAATTCCCGGTTTGGGTTCAGTCGGAACAATGCCACGGCAGTGGCATATGTGAATCATCAGGGCAGAACGAGGAGCTCGGCAGCAGCTGCGGAAGCGGCTCTCATCCTGCGCTGGGCAGAACTTCACGAGCCGGCGATCTCCGCCATCTACATTCCGGGCGTAGAGAATTGGCAGGCGGACTTCCTCAGTCGCCAATCGCTGGATCAGGGGGAATGGTCCCTCCATCCAGAAGCGTTCAGCCAGATTTGCCACAAGTGGGGCACGCCAGATGTGGACCTCATGGCATCTCGGTTCAACCACAAAGTGAAAACTTTTGTGTGCAGGACGAGAGACCCGTTGGCGGTCGCCACGGACGCGCTAGTAGCGCCTTGGGGTCGGTATCGTCTTCTGTACACCTATCCTCCCATCAAGCTTCTACCGTGGCTACTGAGCAGGGTGGAAGCGAAGGGGATTCCGATGATCCTGGTGGCTCCGGAATGGCCTCGGCGTCCGTGGTACACCGATGTGGTGCGAATGGTGGCAGATGTTCCCTGGCGCCTTCTGCTGCGCGAAGATCTGTTGTCTCAGGGACCCATCTTGCACCCTGCTTTACCCTCGCTGGCTTTGACGGCTTAGCTATTGAGTCCCAGGTGCTGAGGGATAAGGGTGTCGCTGACTCTGTGATTCCTACCATACTGAAAGCCCGCAAGTGTACTTCGCGCAAGATTTATCATCGCACCTGGAAGGCCTATATTGCTTGGTGTGAGGCGGGGGGTTGGAACCCCCGCTCTTATGTTGTGTGCAGGGTCCTGGCCTTTTTGCAGCAGGGCCTGGATAAAAAATTGGCCTTGAGTACTCTCAAGGGTCATATTTCGGCTCTGGCGATTCTTTTTCAGCGACCTTTGGCGTCACATTCGTTGATTCGTACATTTGTACAAGAACGCCCGAAAGTCATACCATCCTTAGTGTCTCAGTCGCTGTGG
>BLSH010234911.1:84417-95785 GCA_018402905.1 Glandirana rugosa | reverse complement strand
TTCGTTGATTCGTACATTTGTACAAGATGTGCGCCATGTGGCTCCTCAGGTACGGTCGCCTATGGCACCGTAGAATTTGAATTTGGTGCTTTCTGTGCTGCAGAAGCCAGCATATGAGAAGATCAGGGATATTCCCTTACAATTGCTGTTGCAGAAAGTGGCTTTCTTGGTGGCCATTACATCCGCTAGGCGGGTGTCTGAGTTGGCAGTGTTGTCCTGCAAGTCTACTTACTTGGTCCTTCACAAGAACAAGGCGGTCTTGCGCCCGTCTCCTTCGTTCTTACCGAAGGTGGTTTCTTCGTTTCACATTAATGAAGATATTGTTCTTTCTTCATTGTGTCCGCATCCTTCACATCCTAAGGAATTTGAGTTACATTCATTGGATTTCGTGAGGGCTTTGCGGGTGTATTTGGCGGCTACAGACCCTTTTCGGAAGTCTGACGCGTTGTTTGTACTGATGGACAGTCCGCGCAAAGGATTGGCGGCCTCGTCGGCTACTGTTTCCCGTTGGATCAGACAGACCGTGACTCATGCATATTCTGTTCGGGGCAAAGTACTCCCTTTTCCAGTCACGGCTCATTCCACCAGGGCTGTTAGCACTTCCTGGGCTTTCAGACACCAGGCCTCGGTGTCACAGGTGTGCAAGGCGGTTACTTGGGCCTCGGTGCACACATTTACTAAGTTTTATAAAGTAGATGTTTCAGCATCTTTGGATGCTGCTTTTGGCTGTAAAGTTTTACAGGCGGCAGTGTAGGCGCGGCTGGCGCCTCCTGAGAGGTTTCTGTTGGGTACAGTTGTTGTCGTTTACCCACCCCTCTTTTCTGACACAGCTTTGGGACATCCCCACATGTCAAAGAGGGCTGTGTCTGTCAGTGAATGTAAGAGAAAAAGGGATTTTATTAAAACTTACCGTAAAATCCCTTTCTCTGAGTTCACTGAAAGACGCAGCACCCGCCCCTCTGCGTTGTGTTTGTACGGCTTGTTACGAACTGATATGCTATGCAGAGCAGGGGGGTTATATGGGAGAGAGAGGATGGCCCCCTGGGAGGGGCCAGCTTGCTTTCTTTTTGCATAGTTAACTCCTAGTAGGATGTGCATATAACCCCACATGTCAAAGAGGGCTGCGTCTGTCAGTGAACTCAGAGAAAAGGATTTTACGGTAAGTTTTAATAAAATCCCTTTTTTTTGCGACTGTGGGGGATTTTATGTAGGTAAAACCATTCAAGAGTTTTGGCAAAGGGCCTATAGGCATATTCAAAGCATGAAAACAGCCAACCGAGACTTACCTCTTGGTCGACATGTTCTGATTAAGCATAACAGAATCTTCCCCAAAGTCAGATTCCTCATTCTAGTTCGAATCCACCCCAATCCTCGTGGTGGGGACTGGACCAAAATTCTTCTACAATCCGAAACACGTTGGATACATTCCTTAGAAGACACCATCTTTCCAGGCCTAAATTAAACTATCTCTTATAAGCCCTTCCTAGAGGGATTTGTATCAGGGGGCTGGGAACAATAGTGACAATTAGTCCATCACAACAACCGGGTAGAATCTGCCTCCCCTTCTTGGGATTTTCATCAACATCTCCTGGCTCTGTCTTTCATCTTTCATCTTGGGTTTTTTTTTTTTATTATTTTTTCTATTATTGTATGTAATTCCATCCGCTATTGATATGCTTTTTTGTATTTTTTTTTTTTTCCTATTCAAAATAAAGTATGAAACATAGTATGTAAAAGGTGAAATGATCTGTCGCTATGATCCAATTGGTATCTCATGTGGGTTTAAAAAATTCTTTGTGAAATGAGGCTGTTTGGATAGATACCAAATCCCCTCTACTTCAAATACTAATTAAATGCTAGCAGTCCCTCTACAATATTTAACCAAACACAAAAATCCATCAAATTGTTAGATTCAGATGTTGGTTCTGAGCCTGCATTATGCTGTCTCCCTTGCTTCTGCGAGACCTCTGGCCCGCCGTTTTGCTCTTTTTCCCCAACCGGTGCACCCAAGCCACCCGCCACTGGCAAGGGTGGCTACTCCTCCCTCCCCTTGGCAATGCTTGGCCGCCTAGGGGCATTGGAAAAGAAAAAGGTGAAACGGCACTCCACGAACAATGATAAGCTTGCTGTTTATTGGTCAGGCAAATACAGGTAAGACGTAGACGCGTTTCACTCGTACAATACGAGCTTAATCATTACAAAGACATAGTGCTGATGCCCCTCTTGTTATAGGGGAATTCATTAAACAAAACACACCCACCCAGGTGAAAGACAACCCACACTCAGTGTATTAATTGCATTTAAAAAGCACCTGGTATAGGGAGGGGGAAGAAAAAAAAAAAAAAAAAAAACACCACCCCACCCAAATGTCAAGACATACAAATATCTAATAATCTCAAAAACATTATACTGCATAAGTCATAAAAAACAAAAATGTATGTTCAGATTGGACATGAGTAAATAAATATATATATAATACACATATAAGCTTGTTTTTCTCTCCTCTATCCTGCCCCCAAACCAGGGGGGGGGGGAGGGGAGGAAAAAAAGAGAGAGGAAGGAAAAAGATCAACAAAACATTTTCAACAGACATTTTTGGCCGGCATTGTAAAACTCCTATGTAGAAGCATAAAGTGTGTGTGCGACTGAACATGTCAGCCGACCAGAGCCAGACGCACCACACCGAACGACCCTACCCCTCACATAAAGGAAAAATCCTGGAAGAAAAAATGGAAAAAAAGGAAAAAACATGGGAAAAACAGTTTATGGAGAAAATAGACAACACGGACGGAAGCATTTCATTCCCTTTATCCTAAACAGATAAACAATTTCTCAAATGTAAACTCAAAAAAAAAAAAAATATATAATAATGACACGATGTGCTTGCATGAATAGTATACAAGCACATCATGAGAAAGAAAAAAAAATATATATATATACAATAATGACACAATGTGCTTGCATGAATAGTATACAATCACATCATGAGGAAAAAAAAAAATTATATAATAATGACACGATGTGCTTGCATGAATAGTATACAAGCACATCATGAGAAAAAAAAAATATAATAATGACACGATGTGCTTGCATGAATAGTATACAAGCACATCATGAGAAAAAATATATATATATTTTTTCCCTTCTTTCTTTCCTTCTCTTTTCTTTTTACTCATAGAAATGTGTAATATCCCATTCATAATTGAGACCATAAGGTATACGTGTCTGAAAATAAAAAATCCAAAATGCTTCCCTTTTGCAGAGCATTTTAAAAATATCTCCCCCTCTGCTGGGGGTATTGATTTTCTCCAAAATTTGAACTCCCATGTAAGATGTGTCACCACCATGAACATCCTTAAAATGGCGTCCCACACTAGTAGATTTTTCTCTCTCACGTCCCACACTGTATAGGTGCTCATAAAACCTATCCCTTAGACGTCTATTGGTTCGGCCGATGTATTGTATATGGCAAATACCACATGTGATGATATAAACAACATATTTCGTATTGCAATTATAAAATGATTTAATTTTGTGTTGTTTATTTGCCGTGTACGAGACTACTGTGTCTCCCTTAATGACATGGTTACAGCAAGGGCACTCTCTGGCACCACAACCAAAATTGCCCTTGCAGTGAAGCCATGTAAGGGAGTTTGGCACTAACCTGAAAGAGACTAGGGGAAAGAACACTGCCCACAGTAGCAGCACGTTTGGGCAATTCTAGCGGCATTGCTGTGAACCTTCGGTTTCCAGTGTCAGGCATTCACTCAGTGAACGAGCGGTGGGACTGGTTCACTCCATAAACCGCTCGTTTCCTGTTTGCGTTCCAGAGGAGGGATCTGCGTCGGCGACCGCGTGACCGGCGGCGTCACTTCCGGTGGAGGTTGATGCCTCCGCCACTTGGTCGGGAGTTCCGTTCATGGAGACACCCGGGAGAGAAGTGGGGGTAGGGGTGAGGGGAGGGTTCTTGGGCAACACCCAGACTTCCTGGCCAATTGGAGGCTGGCCTCTAAGCCTTATAACCTGGACAGTCACTGCACTCTCTCACTGGCGTATGTTGGATGTAAGCCAAAGGTGGGGGAGATACACCAGCTGTTCCTTTTCCATGTTGCTACTCAGGTAATAGACGGCTAGTAGAACTTGTTTTGCGGTGTATGACACTTGCGAGGCACTTGAAATGGCTCTACTTTTATTATTTACCTTATTTCCTCTCTCTCTGCTTAGGACACTTCAGTCCTGATTGAACATGTAGTAGTCTATTCTCCTTACGAAGCATCTATATATGTAATAATGATCCCTTTGGCTTGGCTTCGGAATAATACCTTGTGCATATACATGAACTATACCCAATTACTTTATTGATTTTCATTTTTATTTTTTGCAATATATTACCTATAGTGTGCAGCCTGGTGAGCTTTTTCTTTCTTTCTCTTTTCATTTTTTTTTTTTTTTTTAAAAGAGCCTCAGCCTAATATATTTTTTGACCTGGTCGCCATACATCCATACGCCAGTCCTTTTACGTCTCCTTATATCCTTGCCAGGTACTCCAAAATATTTCTAGTTCTACTCAATTTTACATAATTTGAGGAATGTGTCTTTACATCATGAAACAACATTTTTTTATTTTAGATTATTTTCATCTGTGCCCAACCACTCCCTCCTAGGGTGGCACCTTGTAGCTCTTGTGGGGGGAAGTGATCCGGCCTAGTCCTGGGGATCATCAGTCGCGTTTGGAGCAGCATTTCTTGCACTTTTTAGAACCTTTTCTTTTAGCAGCACTCTAACTGTGTAGGCACAGTTAGGGGTTATGCTCATATCACTAGGAGTAGACTAGGCAAAAACAAACAAAAGCATAGGCTGGCCCCTCCCAGGGGGCCATCCTCACCTTAGCATATAATCCCCCTGCTCTGCATAGCACGCCAGTCGTACCACCCAAGCCATACAAACTCAACACAGAGGGGTGGGTGCTGCGTCTGTCAGTGAACTCAGAGAAAAGGATTTTATGGTAAGTTATAATAAAATCCCTTTTACTCTTCCGTTCACTGACAGACGCAGCCTTCTTATGACACGTGGGGATGTCCCAAAGCTGTGCCAATCAAGAGGGGTGGGCAAACTATAACAACTGTACCCAACAGAAAAACGCCCTCTCAGGCGGCGCTAACCACGCCTATACTGCCGCTTGTAATACTTTGCGGCCGAAAGCAGCATCCGAAGATGCTGAAACATCAATTTTGTAAAACTTAGTAAACGTGTGCACTGAGGCCCAAGTAGCCGCCTTGCACACCTGAGACACCGAGGCTTGGTGTCTAAACGCCCAGGAAGTACTAACTGCCCTGGTGGAATGAGCCATGACTGGAAACGGGGGAACCTTGCACCGAATCTCATATGCATGAGTCACGGTCTTCCTTATCCAACGAGAAATGGTAGCTGACAAGGCCGCCATGCCTTTGCGCAACCCTTCCATCAGCACAAATAAAGAATCAGACTTCCGAAAAGAAGCTGTAGAAAATAAATACACCCGCAGAGCCCTCACCACATCCAAAGAATGCAGTTCAACTTCTTTGGGATGCGACGGGTGCGGGCACAAAGAGGGAAGAACAATATCCTCATTTAAATGAAAAGAGGAAACCACCTTCGGAAGAAACGAAGGGGAAGGTCGCAAAACCGCTTTGTCCTTGTGAAGGACCAAGTAAGGTGACTTGCAGGATAACGCTGCTAACTCAGACACCCGCCTAGCGGATGTGACAGCAACCAGAAAAGCCACTTTCTGCGACAACAGTTGCAAGGGAATGTCCCTAATCTTTTCATATGGTGGCTTCTGCAGCACAGAAAGCACCAGATTCAAATCCCACGGTGCCAGAGGCGACCGTATCCGAGGAGCCACATGACGTACCCCCTGTACAAATGTACGGATCAATGAATGAGACACCAAGGGCCGTTGAAAAAGAACCGCCAGGGCCAAAATCTGACCCTTAAGCGTACTTAACGCCAGGTTCTTATCCAGACCTTGCTGCAAAAAAGTCAGCACTCTGGACACTATATAAGAGCGGGGGTTCCAACCCCCTGCCTCGCACCAGGTAATATAGGCCTTCCAAGTCCTATGATAAATCTTACGTGAGGTACCCTTACGTGCTCCAATCATAGTAGGGATCACGGAGTCTGAGACACCCCTATCCCTCAACACCTGGGACTCAATAGCCAGGCCGTCAAAGCCAGCGAGGGTAAAGCAGGGTGCAAGATGGGCCCCTGAGACAGTAGGTCTTCGCGAAGTGGAAGACGCCACGGAACATCTGTCACCATCCGTACTACGTCGGCATACCAAGGGCGCGGAGGCCAATCCGGTGCGACCAGGATTGTCGGGATTCCCTCTGCTTCTATCCTGCGCAGAACCTGCGGTAGAAGCTTTAGAGGAGGAAAGATGTACAGTAGCCGATACCGACCCCAGGGTGCTACCAGTGCGTCCAAGGCGATCGCCAACGGATCTTTTGTTCTGCACACAAAGGTCTGAACCTTGTGATTGAACCTGGAGGCCATGAGGTCCACCTCTGGTGTGCCCCACTTGAGGCAAATCTGGCGGAACACTTCTGGATGTAGGGACCATTCCCCCTGATCCAGAGTCCGGCGGCTGAGAGTCCGCCTGCCAGTTTTCCACGCCTGGGATGTAGATTGCAGAAAGTGCTTGCACGCGAAGTTCTGCCCACCGAAGGATCAGAGCCGCCTCCACGACTGCTGCCGAGCTTCTTGTTCCGCCCTGATGGTTCACATATGCCACAGCCGTGGCATTGTCCGACTGAACCCGGACAGGGAGGCCTTGCAGCCTTTCTGACCAACGGGACAGACAAAGCCTGATCGCTCTTAGTTCCAGTACATTTATTGGAAGACAAGCTTCCTGCACTGACCAACGACCCTGGGCAGAATACTGACCCAGGACCCCTCCCCAGCCCAATAGGCTGGCATCCGTCGTTACATTTGACCAATTGAGGGGGAGAAAACATTTCCCCAACTTTAGGGCCGGAGCCCGAATCCACCAAATCAAGGATCCTCAGGACTGATGATCCAACCTGATCAGTCTGTCTAGGGATAGGGGAGATTTGTCCCATTGCGACATAATCGCCCTCTGCAAGAGCCGAGTGTGACTCTGGGAGTAAGGTATCGCTTCGAAAGTCGACACCATGAGCCCCAACAATCGCATACAGAACCGTAAGGAGGACCACTGGCGTGATAACAGGATTCGCACTGCCGCCTGAAGTGTCAGGAGCTTGTTTGGATGTAAAAACACCCTTGCCTGAACCGTGTCCAGAATCAGACCCAGGTATTCCAGCCGGCAGGATGGAGTCAACGATGACTTCTGCAGGTTGATTAGCCAACCGAACTCCTCTAACGTGGACACCGTAATTGTCACGTTCTCCTCCAGAGCTGCAGCAGACACTGCTCTCAGGAGTAAATCATCGAGGTATGCTACTACCGCAATACCTCTCTGTCTCAGCAGCGCCAGCATAGGGGCCACCACCTTGGTGAACACTCGGGGAGATGAAGCCAACCCGAAGGGAAGTGCCACAAACTGGTAATGCAGATCCCCCACTGCGAAGCGTAGAAAATGCTGGTGACTGTGACACACTGGCATATGGAGATACGCGTCCCTGATATCCAGGGATGCCATGAATTCCCCTTGGTGCAGGGCGGCCACGACCGAGCGGATGGACTCCATCCTGAATCTCTTCGTCTTTACGAAGCGGTTTAATCCCTTCAGGTCCAGAACTGGCCTGACACCGCCCTTTTTGGGCACCACAAAGAGGTTTGAGTAAAACCCGTGAAATCTTTCCACCATGGGTACCGGTACCACCACTCCCTGTTCGGCAAACGCCCGAACGGCACCTAGAAGCGCCTCCCGACGCCCCTGAGGGAGTCTCAAGTTTGAAGGGAAGAACCTTTCTGGGGGCAGAGAGATGAATTCTATCCTGTACCTGGAGGACACCACCTCCAGTAACCACCGATCGGTGATGCCGGCAGTCCATCTGTCTGCGAACCCCAGCAACAGGCCCCCCACCCGTGAGTTGGGCGGGGGCAACCCATCATGCGGAGGTTGATTTATCCTTCGCTTTTTCGGACTTATGCTGCCAAGGCTTTTTACTGTGCCCAGTGGCAGCCTTACCAGACTTGAAGCCCTTACCCACTGAGCCGGGTGCCCGAAAAAACTTCTTCTGACCTGAAGAAACAGGGCCCTGCCTACGACGAAAATCCCGCCGCTTCGGCTCTGGAAGGAAAGTACTCTTCCCCCCGTGAAATCCTTAATGATTTCATCCAACTGTGGGCCAAACAGACGCCCTCCCTGAAAGGGAAGATCTGCAAGAGCTTTCTTTGAAGCCTGGTCACCCGACCAAGAGCGGAGCCACAGCACCCGCCTGATAACAATTGCAAAAACAGACATTTTTGACAATATGGGAAGAAGGTCCAAGGCAGCATGGCAAATGTAGCGAAGACCCTCTTCCAAATGTTGCACCCGCTGCACCTCAGCCTGTGCACACTCACAAGTTAAACCAGTGTGCAGAGTGGCAGCGTGCTGGTGAAGAGATTGTGCCGCCATCGCAGTCGCTAGTGCCGGCCGCATGGCTGACCCAGCCAACAAGAACAGTGCCTTAGACACTACCTCCGTGCGGCGATCGGCCACCTCACTAAAAGACGGCAACCCCTCCAAGGTAATGGACGTTGCCTTTCCCTTAATAATAATCCTCAAAGGGGTACCACCCCATGTGCCCCACTCTCCGCGCCCCTGGGGCGGAAGAGGGGTCCACTCACCAATCCGACGGGCGCAGCGGATAGCCACCCGGAGCAGACTTACCTCCCCATAGAGAGGCATGCTGCTGGCAGGCCTCTGGACAGGCGGACCAGTCACTGGGCTCTAGTGGGTTTTAGCCACTGGCCGCCCACACGGAACGAGCGCTATGCGGCGGGCTCCCGCTAAGGGTAGCTCGCATAGTGTCGGCCGGACTGGGGAAAGTTTTGGATTCGAGATATCCTCTATACCACCAGCCGGCTTCTTAATAGCAGTCTTCATCAGAAAAACTCTTCAGGAGACCGCAGATCCCATAGGGAACCAGGTCTACTCCTTGCACTAGGCAATTTAAAAACTGGTGTGCTATGCAGAGCAGGGGGATAATATGCTAAGGTGAGGACGGCCCCCTGGGAGGGGCCAGCCTATGCTTTTGTTTGTTTTTGCCTAGTCTACTCCTAGTGATATGAGCATAACCCCACGTGTCATAAGAAGGCTGCGTCTGTCAGTGAACGGAAGAGTAAGGTATGTCCACGATAATGAATACTGTAGAACATATGGATACCAGTGGAATCAGTAGGCTGAAATTTCATCTCTCCTTTTTTGTTTTTCAGAATCACTTTGACCTATTGTGTACAAGATAATACCTCTGATGAAGGTCTATAAGCACTGAAATGCATTAGGTCTTGTGCATGTCTTATGTCAAATGTGCTATACCTCATATGTCGATGTTCATTCTGTACTCACATTCTGTTTACTACTCTGTGTGCTACCTCAGAAGCTGCCCAGGTGCCCACTCTCCGCGCCCCTGGAGCGGAAGAGGGGTCCACTCACCAATCCGACGGGCGCAGCGGGTAGCCACCCTGAGCAGACTTACCTCCCCATAGAGAGGCATGCTGCTGGCCAGGCCTCTGGACAGGCGGACAAGTCACTGGGCTCTAGTGGGTTTTAGCCACTGGCCGCCCGCACGGAACAGGCGCTATGCGGCGGGCCCCCGCTAAGGGTAGCTCGCATAGTGTCGGCCGGACTGGGGAAAGTTTTGGATTCGAGATATCCTCTATACCACCAGCCGGCTTCTTGATAGCAGTCTTCATCAGAAAAACTCTTCAGGAGACCACAGATCCCATAGGGAACCAGGTCTACTCCTTGCACTAGGCAAATTAAAAACTGGTGTGCTATGCAGAGCAGGGGGATTATATGCTAAGGTGAGGACGGCCCCCTGGGAGGGGCCAGCCTATGCTTTTGTTTGTTTTTGCCTAGTCTACTCCTAGTGATATGAGCATAACCCCACGTGTCATAAAAAGGCTGCGTCTGTCAGTGAACGGAAGAGTAAGGTATGTCCACGATAATGAATACTGTAGAACATATGGATACCAGTGGAATCAGTAGGCTGAAATTTCATCTCTCCTTTTTTGTTTTTCAGAATTACTTTGACCTATTGTGTACAAGATAATACCTCTGATGAAGGTCTATAAGCACCGACATGCATTAGGTCTTGTGCATGTCTTATGTCAAATGTGCTATACCTCATATGTCGATGTTCATTCTGTACTCGCATTCTGTTTAGAATAACGTTTTCCTTTTAATCATCGCAATTATTTTGCACCAACAAAAGTACCTTTTTTATTGATATTTGTTTTGTGCCTTTAACCGCTTGCCGACCACTGGTCGGCATTTGACGGCGACAGAGTGGCTCCTCTGCGCAAAACGCCGTCATCTGACGGCGGCTGCGGGATCGCGCACAGTGAGCGCGCGCGCGCCGCCGGAGGCGCGCCCACACGCTCACTGTGTCTGGGGAGGGCCAGGGAGCGGGTGCGGTGGATTCGATCTCTGCCGGCCACCCGCGATGCCCCCCGTCGGAGTGAAAGAATGGAGGTCTGTGTAAGTAAACACGGACCTCCGTTCTGTGAGGGGGGAAGGGCTGTGATCACAGCCTTCCTCTACATGGAAGCTGTGATCACTTCCCTTCCCCAGCTAGGGCAGCCCACACACAGTTAGAACACGCCCAGGGAACACAGTTAACCCTTAGAGCGCCCCCTGCAGGTTAACCCCTTCACTGCCAATGGCATTTACACAGTAATCAGTGCATTTTTATAGCACTGATCGCTGTATAAATGCCAATGGTCCCAAAAAAGTGTCAAAATGTTCTGACATGTCCGCTGAGATATCGCAGTACCGCTAAAAAATCGCAGATCGCCGCCATTACTAGTAAAAAATAAAAAAAAATAAAAACCCCAGAAATTAATTCTCATCATCCGTAAACGCGACCACTTTTGCGCAAACCAATCAATAAACGCCGATTGCGATTTTTTTTTATCACAACTATGAGGAAGAATATAAATCGGCCAAAACCGATGAAAAAAATGTTTTTTTTATATATTTTTTTTGGATTTGTATTTTAACAAAAAGTAAGAAATTTGGGTTTTTTTTGCAAAATTGTCGCTCTTCTTTTCGTGACTAATGACACATTTACGGTAACCGTCACTTCCCCAATTGGACGACCCCCGCGAGATTCCCAATTGACGTAAGGGACCCGCAAGATTGACACCCCCCTGACGGCATCGACCCCATCCCTTCACTAGTGTCGGGAAAGGGGAG
>BLSH010234911.1:39831-58143 GCA_018402905.1 Glandirana rugosa | reverse complement strand
CCCATGGGGGGCCGTCCTCTCTTCCCACATAAACCCCTTCATAGCATTAGCTCTTCAGTCTAAATGCCTAGCTTGCAAGGAGTTGACCTGGCTTCCCTGTAGGGGAATGATGGTCCCGTTTGTGACCATTCTTTTATTTTAATTTTTTGTCTTCTATCAAGATCGATCTGCTATCAAGAAGCCGGTCGGGGCATAGAGAGTCCATGGGCTCTGTACTTTCCCCGACCTGGCCGACCGATGCGAGCCAGTTCCGCCGTATGGGGACCCGCCACATCGTGCCCGTTCCCTGCAGACGGCCTGGGGTGATCCCCCCTTGCGCCCAGCCCCGGATGCGATTCGGGAAGGGCGATTTTCTGGCCTGCAGCATACCGCCCAAGAAGGGGCGGAAGGTCTGCGACTGGGTGGCTACCCACGGCGCTCATCGGAGTGGTGAGTGAGAGTTCATGCCTTCCCCCTCCCCCTTTTTTTAGGGGCGGAAAGGGGGACCGACGACCAAAAAAAAAAATAATAATTTTTTCTTGCTGGGTAGCCGCTGGTGGGGCACGTGCGTGGAGCTCCTGTTCACCCCCCCCCCCCCCGCACCGCACCGATCGTCTAGCGCCATTCGTATCGTTTTTCGCCGCCGTGCGGCGATCGGCCGCCATTTTGCGGCGGGCCGTCGCCATTTTGCCGTAGCCGCAGACATATTGGGCCTATGGGGCTTTCCCTCTAGTGCTCAGAGCGGTCGTTTGCGGTACTGCACGTTCCCTGAAGGTACTTTTCGGCGTGTTTAACGGCGGCCATTTTGACTGCATGCCTCTGCAATACACGTGTGTGCAGCGTTTTCCCTTCTCTGTGGAACAGTGGAGATCTGGCGGCGCGGCTCTTCTGATGATCCTCCAGGGTTGCAGACAGCGGAACAGCAAGTATAGCTGGGCTCCCCTGAGGGTGCTGGTGGCAGTGGGTGCAGTCCTCCTGGGTTCCCTGGTGCACTGTGGGGCGGTGGTGTGCGACAGTGTGGGGGTGCCTCATCATCTTTTTTAGTATCACCTGGTGTCACTGAGGGGAGATGGCAGATTACACTGCTGAGCCTGCTGAGGAGACGCAAGGGGCATTTTTGGACCAGCTGCGGGCGGTCTTTAGTGAATTTCTCCCCCGGGCGGATGTCGCCGGACAGGCCCCCAAGAAGCGTCCCCCTCCTCTTTATTCATCAGGGGAGGATTCTGATCCGGAAATGGTCTCAAGGGTCTCAGGGACCCCAGTAGACCTGTCTGATGGGGAACTGGGCCCCTCGGACGGTGAAGAGGATCAGGGGGCGGCGGCTGCGCGCGAAAAAGCGTTGGTCGCCGCCATTATCACTGGCATTCACACTAAGCTGCAACTGGGTCAGGATGGCGAATCACAGTCTGCTGCGTATGTGTGTGGGCCCTCTAGACCCCCTAGGGTCCCCAAGGCTTACCCCTACAATTACTTTTTTGATCATTTTCTTTATCGTGAATGGCAGCGTCCGCAGCACTCTTCTTCGCTGTCAAAACGGTTCGCTGCTCGCTATCCCTTTGAGGAAAGCTTTTTGAAAAAAATGGGAATCGCCTGTGGTGGACCCACCGATAGCCCGCCTTAATAAGGTGACGACCATTCCTCTGGAAGGGACCCCTTCCTTTAAGGATCCCGCTGATAGAAAAACAGAAGAGCTTTTAAAGTTGCTGTTCCTGGTGGCAGGTTCTGCCGTGCGGCCAGCATCTGTCTGAGCGTATGGAAGAGCTCCAGAAGGATCTGGAAAACGGTCGCCGATGGATGCGCCGCAGAGGGCTGAGTTTTTGCTCCAAGGGTTCAAGTACCTTTGTAATGCGGCCGTTGATTTACTGCCGATGTTATCTAGAATAACGATTTTTGCCATCATACTCAGACGGATACTTTGGTTGCGTTCTTGGTCCGGTGACCATGCTTCCAAAAAGGGGCTTGCTGACCTCCCTTTCCAGGGTGGTCGTCTATTTGGTCCACGTTTGGATGAGATTATTAAGGACTTCACGGGAGGTAAGAGTACCTTCCCTCCAGAGCCCCGCAGGCGTGAGTTTTGCCGTAGACAGGGGCCCCTTCCCTCAGGTCAGAAGAGGTTTTTCCGTGCCCCGGGCGCAGCAGGTAAAGGGACCCACCCCGGTAAGGTCGCTGCAGGGGCCGGAAGACGGCAGTGGCAGCGCAAAACCGAAAAGGCGGAGGACAAGTCCTCCTCAGCCTGATGGGTTGCCCCCACCTGGGATTCGGGTGGGGGGACGTCTTCTGGGGTTCGCAGGCCGGTGGCAGGCTCACATACCCGATCGTTGGGTCCGGGAAGTGGTGTCCACCGGGTACAGGATAGAGTTCAACACTCTACCCCCAGACAGGTTCTTCCCATCAAACTTAGGGCTCCTGCAGGACCGCCGGGAGGCTCTTTTTGGGGCTGTCCAAGCACTTTCGGACCAGGGGGTGATCGTGCCAGTGCCTCCAGAAGAGAGGTTTCGAGGTTTCTACTCAAATCTATTCGTGGTTCCCAAAAAAAGGGGGGGGGGGGGTTCGGCCAGTACTGGACCTGAAGGCCCTGACCGGTATGTCAGGGCGTGGAAATTCCGGATGGAATCTATCCGCTCGGTCGTGGCCGCCCTTCATCAGGGGGAATGAGGAGAATGTGAGAATCACAATGACATCGCTGCAGGACTTCGCTGGTTACTCAACCTGCAGAAGT
Source organism: Glandirana rugosa (assembly GCA_018402905.1). NCBI lineage: Eukaryota > Metazoa > Chordata > Amphibia > Anura > Ranidae > Glandirana > Glandirana rugosa. The sequence continues at coordinate 55,445 of BLSH010234911.1, read as the reverse complement.
CGTCGGTCTCTCCATCCCGTCGCCTGGAGTATCTGGGTCTAATTCTGGACACAGAACAGGCGAAGGTGTTCCTCCCTCCAGCCAAGTTGCTGTCTCTGCAGTCGGCAGTGCGAACTCTCCTGTCGCACCGTCGGTCTTCATTACGGTTCCGTATGCGGGTGCTGGGGCTCATGGTCTCGTCCGAGGCGATCCCATTCGCCCAGAGTCACACTCGTCTCCTTCAGCGAGCAATTTTGGCTCGGTGGGACAGGTCCCCTCGGTCCTTGGACCTTCGTATCCGTCTGAGCTCCCAGACCAGGGCGTCTCTGACTTGGTGGCTTTGGGACTCGACCCTGACTCAGGGGAAGTCGTCCCTGCCCCTTCAGTGGGTGATCATCACCACGGATGCCAGTCTTTCAGGCTGGGGAGGGATCCTGGGGCATCAATGTACTGGAGCTGAGAGCAATCAGCCTATTTCACTGGACAGTGAGATTGCAGGGTCATCCGATTCTAATTAAATCAGACAATGCCACGGCAGTGGCATATGTGAACCATCAGGGCAGCACAAGGAGTCCAGCAGCTGAGGCTGAGGCAGCTCTGATACTGCGTTGGGCGGAACGTCATGTTCCGGCAATCTCCGCCATTTACATTCCAGGTGTGGAGAATTGCCAAGCGGACTTTCTCAGTCGCCAGACGCTGGACCAGGGAGAGTGGTCTCTCCACCCGGAGGTGTTCAATCAGATTTGCTGCAGTTGGGGGACGCCAGACGTGGATCTCATGGTGTCTCGATTCAATCACAAGGTGAAGACCTTTGTGTCTAGAACGAAGGATCCGTTGGCAGTGGCCATGGAAGCTCTGGTGGCCCCCTGGGGCCATTACCGCCTTCTGTACGCTTTCCCTCCAATAAAACTGCTTCCGCAATTGATACGCAGGGTAGTAGCGGAGGGAATACCAATAATCCTGGTGGCTCCAGATTGGCCTCGGCGCACTTGGTACGCCGACGTGGTGCACATGGTGGCAGACGCCCCTTGGCGGCTCCCGCTGCGAGATGACCTTCTGTCTCAGGGGCCCAACTTGCACCCTGCTTTACCCTCACTGGCTTTGACGGCTTGGCTATTGAGTCCCAGGTGCTAAGAGACAGGGGAGTCGCTGACTCGGTGATCCCTATGTTGTTGAGAGCTCGCAAGTGTACTTCCCGCAAGATTTACCACCGCACCTGGAAGGCTTATATAGCTTGGTGCGAGGCGAAGGGTCATAACCCTCGCTCTTATGTCCAGGGTCCTGACTTTTTTGCAGCAAGGCCTGAACAAAAAACTGGCTTTGAGCACACTCAAGGGCCAGATATCGGCTCTGGCGATTCTTTTTCAGAGACCTTTGGCTTCGCACTCGTTGATTCGTACCTTTGTACAAGGTGTGCAACATGTGGTGTCTCGGGTGAAGGCTCCGATGGCTCCGTGGGATCTGAATTTGGTGCTTTCTGTACTTCAGAAACCGCCATATGAGAATATCAGGGAGATTTCCTTGCAATTGCTGTCGCAGAAGGTGGCCTTTTTAGTTGCCATCACTTCCGCCAGACGGGTGTCTGAATTAGCAGCACTATCGTGCAAGTCTCCCTACCTGGTCCTACATAGGGACAAGGCGGTCTTGCGACCCTCTCCTTCATTCCTTCCGAAGGTGATTTCTTCCTTTCACATTAATGAAGATATTGTTCTTCCTTCATTGTGCCCTCGTCCATCGCACCCAAAAGAGATTGAGTTGCATACTTTGGACGTAGAGAGGGCCTTACGAGTGTACTTGGCTGCTACAGCTTCTTTTCGAAAAGCTGATGCCTTGTTTGTGCTGTCAGAGGGTCCGCGCAAAGGGTTGGCGGCCTCGTCGGCTACGATTTCTCGTTGGATCAGACAGACCGTGACCCATGCGTATTCTGTTCGGGGCAAGGTCCCCCCTTTTCCGGTTAAGGCTCATTCTACCCGGGCTTTTAGCACTTCCTGGGCTTTTAGACACCAGGCTTCAGTGTCACAGGTGTGCAAGGCGGCACTTGGGCTTCGGTTCACACTTTCACTAAGTTTTATAAAGTTGATGTGTTTGCATCTTCGGATGCTGCTTTTGGCCGCAAAGTTTTGCAGGCGGCAGTCTAGGGCGCCTCCTTAGAGGTTCAGTTGGGTACTGTTGTTAGCGTTTACCCACCCCTCTTTTTGACACAGCTTGGGGACGTCCCCACACGTCATGATGAGCTGTGTCTGTCAGTGAACGATAGGAGAAAAAGGGATTTTATTAAAACTTACCGTAAAATCCTTTTCTCCGAGTTCACTGACAAATGCCTCACCCACCCCTCTGTGCTCTGTTTCTTGTACGGCTTGTGTACGAACTGAAGAGCTAATGCTATGAGGGGGTTTATGTGGGAAGAGAGGACGGCCCCCATGGGAGGGGCCAGCTGTTTCTTTTCCCTGCCTAGTTAACTCCTGGTGGGACAAGCATAAACCCACACATCATGATGAGCTGCGTCTGTCAGTGAACTCGGAGAAAAGGATTTTACGGTAAGTTTTAATACAATCCCTTTTTTGCCCCCTACAGAAAGAGAGAGACCACTTTTGCCCCCACAGAGGGAAAAGAGAGCACCTTTGCCCCCACAGAGAGAGAGAGAGAGAGACCACATTTGACCCCCCCCCAGAAAGAGACCACTTTTGCCCCACAGTAAGAATGAGAGACCACTTTTGCCCCTCACAGAGATCGATCATTCCCCCCATAGAATGAGAGACCAACGCACAGAAAGAGAGACAGAGAGGCCACTTTTGCCCCCACAGAGAGAGACCGCTTTTGCCCCCCAAAGAGAGAGACCACTTTTGCTTCTCAAGAAAGAGACAATTTTTGCCCCTCTGTCACGATCCTGGTGGTGGAGTCTGTCTTAGCAGGGAGCAACCACTCTTACACACCTGATTCTGGGACCCCTGGTAGTGTAGACAGGAAGTCCCAGAGTGCAGGATGGCACGAGGGCTGGATGGTCACTGGTGGTGATGTTAGGCTCCAGAAGGTCGTGCAGACAGAAGAGTGGTCGTGCAGGCTGGGTCGGCAACTGGCGGATCAGAGAGGCACAGAAGGGGCAGGCAGAAGAATAGTCAAAGTCCAAGCAGAGTTCGTTCACAGGCTGGCGGCAAGGTACAGAAGGGTCGGACAAGCGGATGGTCGTAGATGGCCGGGGTCGGTGCAAGCAGATAGGAAGCAGGTCAGAGCAAGCCGGGTCGGTACACAGGAACAACACAGGAAGCAGGTTTCAGGTAGGAGAGCTGAAGCTCACAGGTACTCAGACGCTGTAGAACGGACAGCACCTGCTGACAGGTGCAGGGAGCTTAAATAGAGCTATTTGGTGAACTGCAAAACTCGGCGAAAAAGTCCAGAACATGGCCTGACTTCACCAGGCAAATCTTTTCTTTCCTAACACCCTCACAGAGTGAGACCACTTTTGCCCCTCATAGAGAGAAGCCACTTTTGGCCTCCACAGAAAGAGCCATGTTTGCCCTCCACAGAAAGAACGAAAGACCACTTTTGCCCCTAAAAGAAAGAGACCACTTTTGCCCCTCACAAAAAGAGAGAGACTACTTTTGTCCCTCACAAAGAGAGGCCACTTTTCCCCCCACAGAGAGAGACTGCTTTTGCCCCAACAGAGAGAGACTGCTCTTGTCCCCAGAGAGAGAAAGAGAGACCACTTTTGTCTCTCACAGAGAGAGAGAGAGAGACCACTTTTGCCCCTCACACAGGGAGGCCACTTTTGCCCTCCACAGAAAGAGAGAGGTTACTTTTGCTGCTCTTGCCCCCCCAGAGAGAGAGACCACTTTTGCCCCGATAGAGAGGGCTACTTTTGCCCCTTACAGAGAGGCCACATTTGCCCCTCACAAAGAGTGGCCACTTTTGCCCCCACAGAGAGAGACAGGGACCACCTTTGAAACTCACAGAGAGAGGCCACTTTTGCCCTTTGCAGAGAGAGGCCACTTTTGCCCCTCACAGAGCCAGACTATTTTTGACCCCGAAATAGAGAATATACTTTTGCCCCCCACAGAGGGAGAGATCACTTTTGCTCCTCACAGAGAGGCCACTTTTGCCCTCACAGAAAGAGAGCCCACTTTTGCCCTTCACAGTGAGAGACCACTTTTGCCTCTCACAGAGACAGGCCATGTTTGCCCAACACAGAGAGACCACTTTTGCCCCCACAGAGAGGCCGCTTTCCCCCCCACTGAGAGAGTCCATTTTTGCCCCCCAGAGAGAACACCTTTGCCCTCAAAGAAAGAGACCACTTTTGCCCCTCACAGAGAGAGAGAGAGACCACTTATGCCCCTCACACAGGGAGGCCACTTTTGCCCTCCACAGAAAGAGAGAGGTTACTTTTGCTGCTCTTACCCCCCACCCCCAGAGAGGAGAGAAAGACCACTTTTGCCCCGATAGAGAGAGGCTACTTTTGCACCTTACAGAGAGGCCACATTTGCCCCTCACAAAGAGAGGCCACTTTTGCCCCCACAGAGAGAAAGAGGCCACTTTTGCCCTTTGCAGAGAGAGGCCACTTTTGCAACTTGGCCAGAGGAAGAAACACCTTCACCTGCTCTGTGTCCAAAATCAGGCCCAAATATTCCAAGCGACAGGCCAGGGTCAGTGTCGACTTCTGTAGGTTGATCAACCAGCCGAAGTCTCACAGGGAGGTCAGGGTGATAGTAACATTGTCCTCCAGAGCCGGAGCCAACTCCGCTCGCAGGAGGAGATAGTCTAGGTACGCTACCACAGCAATGCCATTCTGCCTCAGCAGAGCTAACACCGGAGCCAACAGCTTGGTGAAGACCCTTGTAGCAGAGGCCAGACCGAAGGGAAGTGCCACAAATTGGTAATGCAGGTCCCCTACCACAAAGCACAGGAAGCGATGATGCCGGAGGCAAATGGGAACATGCAGATAGGCGTCCCTGATATCCAGAGATGCCATGAAGTCCCCTTGGTGAAGGGCGGCCACGACCGAGCGGACAGATTCCATCCTGAATTTTCGCGATTTCACAAAACGATTCAGCGCTTTTAGGTCCAGAACTGGCCTGACCCCACCTTTCTTTGGCACCACAAAAAGGTTTGAATAGAAGCCGCGGAACCTCTCCAACGGAGGTACCGGCACAATCACTTGTTCGGACAGCGTCCGAACAGTCCCTTAGAGAGCCTCCCGACGCTCTGGCGGGAGCCTCAAGTTCGCTGGGAAGAACCTGTCTGGGGGTAGAGTGCTGAACTCTATCCTGTACCCGGAGGACACCACTTCCCGTACCCACCGGTCGGAAATACGGGCAGTCCACCTGTCTGCGAACCCCAGAAGCCGGCCCCCCACCCGAGAGTCGGGCGGGGGCAACCCATCATGCGAAGGAGGATTTGTCCTCCGTCTTTTCGGGCTTGCACTGCCAAGGAGGCTTACCAGACCCCGAGGCAGACTTGCCGGGCCTTGAGCCCTTGCCCGCTGAACCGGGCGCACGAAAAAAAAAAAAGCTTCTGGGCAGAGGATGCAGGACCGCCGCTTGAGTTCTGGAAGAAAAGTACTCTTCCCCCCAGTGAAATCCTTAATGATTTCATCCAATTGCGCCCCGAAAAGCCGACCACCCTGAAAAGGAAGGTCTGTGAGGCCCTTTTTTGGACGCATGGTCACCCGACCAAACACCGCAACCACAGCACCCGTCTGATAATGACTGCAAAAACAGACATCTTCGACAGCATGGGGAGCAGGTCCAAGGCTGCGTCACACAGGTACCGGAGACCCTGTATCAGATGTTCAGCCCGCTGCAAAGCCTCAGTGAAGCACCTGCAGCTCAACTCACTGTGCAACTCTGTCGCACATTCCGTAAGCGACTGTGCCACCATGGCCGACGCCAGAGCTGGCCTCATGGCCGACCCCGCCAACAAGAACAAGGCCTTGGATACCGCCTCCATCTGCCTATCGGCCGGATCTTTAAAAGATGGGGACCCTTCCAAGGGAATGGTCGTCGCCTTATTCAGGCGGGCCACCGGAGGGTGCACTGCGGGGGATGCCCACTTCTGCAAAAAACTATCCTCAAAAGTATAACGCACAGAGAAACGCTTGGGCAGCGAAAAGGAATTCTGCGGACGCTGCCATTCCTTATACACCAACTGGTCAAAAAACTGGACATAAGGATATGCCTTAGGGGTCCGTGACGGCTTAAAGGACCCACAAACGTAGGCAGTCTCCTGCGACTTCCTGGCTTGGTCCAACCGCAATGACTCACGAATATCAGTGATCAGGGAGGCCACCAGCGCCCTCTCGCGCACCACCGAGGCCCCCTGGTCTTCCTCACTGTCCGAGGGCTCCAGTTCACCATCTGAGAGCTCCACAGGGGTCCCTGTGACCACAGAGGCCCCTTCCGGTTCAGAATCCTCCCCAGAAGACAGAGGGGGGGTGGATGCTTTTTAGACACCCACTTAGCACGGCTCGGTACCCCCCAGGCGAAAAACTCCCCCAAAATGGAAGTTAATTGATCCAGGGGAACCAGAGGTCCCAGCGCAGCTTGCGCTTCCACGGACCCCTCCAGGGAAGAACCCACAGGTTCAGACGCCATTGTGCCACCTGAACACTTGCAAGGCCTATAGGCCAAGACACCCCCACTATGCAGCCCCACCAACTGCCCCACAGAGCAACCGAGTAAATGCCCAGGAGGACTGTGCCCACCGCTACCGACACCCCAGGGATAGTCAGCTATACTTGCTGTAGTGCCCCTCTGCGCTGCGTCCCAGTAGGAGTGCTGCCGGCACTGCCACTCCCAAAATGGCCGCCAAGCGGCCACAAGAGGCCAAAAACACTGACAAAATGGCTGCAACTACGGCAAAATGGCCGTCGAAACAGTCACAAGAGGCCAAACAGCCATAGAAATGGCCGTGACTACAACAAAATGGCCGCCGACATGGCTCAGGCAAAATGACAGCAGATCGCCGCATGGCGGTACTACAAGCGCGGGGAAGGGGGGGAGAAACAACATGGAACCCAAGGGGCCTGTAACCCTGAACCCTCCACCAGACGGACATGGTACCGCTAGTCGGCCCCCCCATCCTCCGCACCCCAGGAGGGGGGGGAGGGGGGGTGTCACTCACCAATCCGACGGGAGCAGTGGGTAGCCACCCGGTAGCAGACCTTCCTCCTCAGGTTGGGAGGGATGCTGCCGGACAAAAACGCCCCTGGACGCGAGCGCAGCCCGGTCACTCGGATGCAAGTGGGGTCCACCCACTAGCCCCCCGCACGGAACGGGTACGATGCGGCAGACCCCGCTAAAGCTAAGGGTAGCTCGCATCTGTCGGCCGTGCTGGGGAAATTTCAGGATTCGAGATATCCTCTATGCCCCAGCCAGCTTCTTGATAGCAGTCTTCATCAGATAGCTTGAGAAAAGCAAAAAGAAGAAAAAAAGATGGGGAACCGCAGATCCCATAAGGGAGCCAGGTCTAACTCCTTGCACTAGGCATAAAAAAACTGATATGCTATGCAGAGCTGGGGGTTTTTATGCTGGAGTGAGGACGGCCCCCTGGGAGGGGTGAGCTTGCTTTTTTTCTTTTTTGCCTAGTCTACTCCTAGTAGGATGTACATAAACCCCACTTGTCAATGAAGAGGCTGCGTCTGTCAGTGAACGTAAGAGAAACATGTCAGCTGTTTTGCTTGTCACTTCATGTAACCAACCATTAAAATCGCTATATAGACTACAGAGTTGCCGACTCAATCTTTTTACTTGCTTTTGCTGTGGCGTGTAAGGACACAATGAGCCTGAGCACCCGAAAGAGGATCTTGCAAATTGGACTGGGAGTTCCCCGTTGTGTGCGCTGTCTCTCTTCAAACTATCCTACACAGTATCTTTCAGTGCACACTAATTATTCTAGGGGTGTGAGTATATTAATTGCAACTGGAACTCCACTCATTGTGATGCAATCAGTGATCAATAAAATGGGGCGATATATTTTTTTATTGAGTAACTGGGATTCGCATATTTGCATACTGGCAAAATTTTATATTCCACCACCTTTTAACCCTTTCACTGCCAAGTCCATACGATGTACGGACCTACAGAAGTGCCTGCAGGTAACCAAGTCAGTACACTGTGCAGCCCTAATTTCTCCCTCTCCTATAAGCTTATGGTCACTTCAATGACCATAAGCTTATATCAGAATTGTTCAACAGACTCTGCTGAACTCTGCTATAACTCTGATCAGCGGAAGTAGCACCTTCTTTTTATTCTACAAGTCATAAGCTTTAAAAAAAATGTATGGTTTTGGGGGTCTGCCACAAATTCTGAATTCTGTAAAGGAAAAATGGGAAAAATGAAAACCTTCAGATTTTTAGAGAAATTTGGATATTTATTTACATATTTATTATTTACTAACTCCATACAGTTTAAGATTTTATATTTAGTAGGAATTTAGCAGGAATTTTGTAAAATTAGCTATGTTTTTATCTGCCAATAATGGTTTTAATGTATTTTTAGCGAAAATATTGTTTTGATAAACATTTGCGCAAATACCGCAGGGCCTAAAAAATCAGTAGCACCTTCTTTTTATTCCAGAGGTCATATGCTTTCAGAAAATATATAGTTTGGGGGGTCTTTTACAAACCTGAAAGCTGTAAGTGAAAAATAAAAACCTCCAGATTTTTAGAGAAATTTATGGGTACGTTTGATTTTCCCCATTTTGCAAAAAGGCGCAATGTAAAAATTAAAAATTTGTGTTATTTATTAACTCCACACAGGTTAAGCTTTTATATTTAGATTTAAAAAAAAACAGTTGAACCTTCTTTTTTACTCTACAGGTCATATGCTTTCAGAAAATATATGGTTTTGGGGGTCTTTCACAAATTCTGAAAGCTATAAGGGAAAAATAAAAACCTTTAGATTTTTCGAGAAATTTGTATATTTACATTTTTGTGTACGTTCGATTTTCACCATTTTACAAAAAGGCACAATGTAAAAATGTAATTTTTTTGTTATTTATTAACTCAATACAGGTTAAGCTTTTATATTTAGTATGGGTTTTGCAGGAATTTTATAAAATTAGATGTGTTTTTATCTGCTAATAATTGTTTTAGTGTATTTTTTGCGAATAAGTTGTTTTGATAAACATTTGCGCAAATACCACAGGTCCTAAAAAATCAGTAGCACCTTCTTTTTATCCAACAGGTCATGTGCTTTCAGAAAATATATGGCTTGGGGGTCTTTTACAATTTTTCGCAAAAAAGGCGCAATTTAAAAGTTACAAATATTTGTAATTTATTAACTCAATACAGGTTAAGCTTTTATATTTAGTAGGAATTTTGTAAAATTTGCTGTGTTTTTATCTGCTAATAATGATTTTAGTGAATTTTTAGCAAAAATATTGTTTTGATAAACATTTGCACAAATATCGTGGGACCTTAAAAATCAGTAGCACCTTCTTTTATTCTACTGGTCATGTGCTTTCAGAAAATATATGGCTTGGGGGTCTTTTACAATTTTTCGCAAAAAAGGCGCAATTTAAAAGTTACAAATATTTGTAATTTATTAACTCAATACAGGTTAAGCTTTTATATTTAGTAGGAATTTTGTAAAATTTGCTGTGTTTTTATCTGCTAATAATGATTTTAGTGAATTTTTAGCAAAAATATTGTTTTGATAAACATTTGCACAAATATCGTGGGACCTTAAAAATCAGTAGCACCTTCTTTTATTCTACTGGTCATGTGCTTTCAGAAAATATATGGTTTGGGGGGTATTTTACAAAATTTGAAAGCTAAAAGTGAAAAATAAAAAAGCAAAGGAAAAATTGCAAAAATGGTCTGGCCATCTGAGTGTATAAAATGGAGCACGGGGCTTGGCAGAGAAAGGGTTAATACAGAGGTTTTGAAGTGTCTGCTTCAGCTTAATACAAGCCATCCATTGGTCCAAATTATTGTATTTGGGAGATTTTAATAGTATACTGGATCCAACTTTGGATGTATTTAAAAATGTTCAGCCTCTAGGTCAGGGGTGGCGAACAAGTTAGACACAAAGAGCCAAAATTTTAAACTGTGAGAGTCAGAGAGCCACACCACGCAGTGACGAAGCGGCGCGAATCGGCGCGAAGCGGCGCGAATCGGCGCGATGTGGCGCGAAGCGGCGCGAAGCGGCGCTCGAGGCGATCTCAAGGTGGCTTGCGAGGAGACTTCTATCATAGAAGTCAATGCAAGCTGCCTGAGATCGCCCTGAGAGAAACATGAAACTTGGCAAAGAGCCACAGTATATACAAAATATAATAAGAGGCAAAGAGCCGCATTCATTATGGCCGGGAGCCGCATGCGGCTCGAGAGCCGCGTGTTCGCCACCCCTGCTCTAGGTCCTAGGGAACGAACAATAGGTCTTTGTAGATGTTGTCATCCCCTGGAACCTGGATGACAACATCTCCAACTCCAACATCTTGTTTTTCACGGACACATTCATCCTGGTCACGTATTGATTTGGTTCTTGGAAATGAATCAGTATATTCATTGTCACCCCAGGTTAATTACCTTGCTAGGGAGTTGTCGGATCATTCACTAACCTTGCTAGCTATTCGCCTAGGGTAGGTAAGACTGCGGGCATTTTGGGAATTAAATCCTTTCTGGCTTTTCCTTTTTAAGAATGTTGAACAAATATCATCACAGTTGGATGGCTAATTCATAACAGACATAGGCCTCTTCTTTGATAGTATGGGATACATTAAAGGCGTATTTAAGGGGTTTAATCTTTAACTGCTTGCCGACCAGCCGCTGTAGTTGCTCTCCTGCGCAAATCGCCGTCATTGTACGTTGGCCGCTTTAAGAGCCATAGGGGGCGCATAACACTGGAGCTGATGTGCGTGGCCGACAGCCATGATGTTCGCCAGCTACCTGCAATCGCTCCACAGAGAGACAGAACGGAGATCTGTCAATGTGAACAGGCAGATCTCCATTTTGTCAGGGAAGTAGAGAGAGATCTGCTGTTCCAAGTAATCTGGAACAACGATCTATCTCTACTCCCTGTCAGCCCAGCCCCCACACAGTTAGAAATCCCTACCGAGGGAACATTTAACCCCTTGATCATCCCTTAGTGCCTTAGTGTTAACGCCTTCCCTGCCAATGACATTTATACAGTAATCAGTGGCTATTTTTAGCTCTGATCACTGTATAAATGTCATTGGTCCCAAAAAAGTGTCCGATTTGTCCACTGCAATATCGCAGTCGTGCTAAAAATCGCAGATCGCTGCCATTACTAGTAAAAAAAAAAAAATTAATAAAAAAATGCCATAAATCTATCCCCTATTTTGTAAACGCGATAACTTTTGCGCAAACCAATCAATATACGCTTATTGCGATTTTCTTTCCAAAAATATGTAAAGGAATACATATTAGCCTAAACTGATGAATAAAAATAGTTTTATATATATTTATATATTTTTTATATGTATTATAGCAAAAAGTAAAAAAAAAGGTTTTTTTTCAAAATTGTTGCGCAAATAATAAAAACTGCAGAAGTGATCAAATACCATCAAAAGAAAGCTCTATTTGTGGGGAAAAAAGGGACATACATTTTGTTTGGGTACAACGCGAAATTGTCAGTTAAAGCAACGCAACGCAGAAAAGTGTTCTGGTCAGGAAGGGGGTAAATCCTTCCGGGGCTGAAGTGGTTAAGGGAAGTATCAGCTATTGAAACTAGCACCAGGAAGTGGGAAACCCGGGCTAGGCAATGGGTTGAGGAGACTGAGCAGGCATAAACACTAATAGGGAGATGGAATGAGAATGGCTTGATGCTCAGCAGTTTTATCGCTCCGAAGCTATACGTGGTGCTGAAAAAAGTTTATTTACCTCTCAACATTTTTTGAAGAGGGTGAAAAAATGGGGCACTTGTTAGCAATGGTGGCAAGATCACAAACACCTTCTGCCCATATACCTGCTCTGTGTCTTATAGATAGTATTACCATAGATGCCTCCCTCAATTATACAGGGATTTAGAATGTTTTATGAAGACCTTTATGTCTCTAAAGTTTCATATAGGGAAGAGGATCTCCATGATTTTTTTAATAAGGTTACTTGGCGAAGCAAACAAGAAAGATTCTGAATGCACCCATTACTTTGGAGGAATTACAGGTAACAGCCATGAGCTCCACAAGGGCAAAAGCTCTAGGGAGCGACGGATTTTCCCATCCAAATTTATAAAATCTTTGGTGATGAACTTCTCCCGGAGTTATTATCTATAATAATGGAAGCTAAAGGACAGGGCAGACTGCCTCAATCTATGTATGAAGCAATCATAGTGGTTTTACTGAAAGCAGAGAAGGATCAGACGGTAGAGGATTCTTATAGACCAATTTCACTGTTGACAACGGATCTTAAAATTCTGGCTAAGGTACTGGCCACCCACCTATCTAAAGTTATAACAAAGCTTGTACACCCAGACCAATCGGGATTTATTCCTGAGGTCGACAGCAGTTAATATACGTAGATTATATCTTAACCTTCAGATTCCAACTAGTAATGTTGGTAACAGAATTAACAAACTAGTTGCGCTAAAACAGTTCATAAACCAATAAAGTGTTTGATTAATTACTCGATAAATTCTCTATAGAGTCCTTCAAAAATGTGCAAATTCTTCATAAACAAATCTTCTTGTGCAAAACACCAATAAAGATGTAAGCTTACCAGACCCATCAGACCCTTTAATTGCAGAGGGTCAAATTATAATTATTAATCAAAATGCCATAAAAGACATCCACAGCTCTTCATATCACATGGACAGACAGTCATACAAAATGCGGTAGCTGCGTTACACTGGAAAAAGAGTCACCCGCCTACTGTGTCAGGGTGGATACGCAAAGTGGAGGAAATTAAAAAGATGGAGGACTTGGTCCTCGCATCACAAAATAAAAGGGAGTTATACAATAAAACATGGGGAATGTGGAACTTGTTCCTCCTTTCTAACGAAGGTAAAGCACTTCTTGGTTAGACTAGCTAAGTTGCCTCAGTGAACTTTGACTCCATCTCCTGCCCATGCCACCCTTCCCCTCCCCCCTTTCCCTCTTTCTACCCCTCCCCATCCCCTTCCTTTCTATTACCCCCTTCTCTCTATTCTAACTTTTTTTTCTCTTTCCCCTTTACACCTTATCTTTTATCTCTTGTAAATGGAAACGAGGTAGAAGCAAGGGCTCCAAACATATTTTTGTAGAGATATTGCATTCCAGGCCGGAGGCCCCCCAAGTTGAGAGAGGCGCCTTGGGCTGGACGTAAAGGAATCCAGAAACTGTAGTTTCTTTTGTTGCTAAGTTATAATACCATGCAAAGACAGATTGATCTATGTACCTCTTTATACATATGAACATACTTATATTGCCTGGTCATTGATATATTTGATATGTTGTTCCGCCCTTGCTGGAAGTTAATAAAAATTTTATATTTGAAAAAAAAAAATGCGGTAGCTGAAAGAGTCTCCTCGCTCCTCGATTTTGTTTAAGAGAGCTTCTTCCGGGGCATTCCCTGGATCTGGAGGTCCAAGGCCAATTGAGGATAACGCATAAGTGGGGCTTATTCACATGTTCATTTGACCCTCTGTAATTAAAGGGTCTGATGGTTCTAGTAAGCTTACATCTTTATTGGTGTTTTGCACTTGGTGATGGATTTCTGCACAAGAAGAGTTGTTTATGAAGAATTTGCACATTTTTGATGGACTCTATAGAGACTTTATCAAATAATTAATCAAACACTTTATTGGTTTATGAATTGTTTTAGCGCAACTCATTTGTTTATTTTGTTCATATCATGCATTTCTCACATGTTTAGTTGTGGCTACTATTGCACACTCACAAGCACAGTATATATTTTTTACTTTTTTTATGTTGGTAACAGAGCTATTTTGTCTTTAGATACTGCTAAGGCATTTGATAGTATGGAGTGGGGTTATCTATGGCAGGTTTTGGAGAAATTTAACTCAGGAAAGAAATTTATTACATGGGTTAGGCTGTTATATCAAGCCCCAACAGCCCATTTTAGGATTATCATCACTTTATCTTCTCCATTTATATTAAGGAGAGGCACTAGGCAGGGATGCCCACTGTCTCCCCTATTATTTGTTCTGGCAATGGAGCAGCTGGCCGCAGCTATTTGGAGTGATTCTCAAATAGTGGGATTTCGGGGGGGGGGCAGAGGAAAAATTGGCATTGTATGCAGATTATGCATTATTATTTTCGGGTGATACATCAACATCTATAGAAGGCCTTATGTCTCTTATTAATACTTTTGGGTCTTATTCAGGCTTTAATATAAATTGGAATTAGTCTGTTCTACTGTCGGTTGACCCTTTCGGACTTCCTTTGCAGCCAATTGCTTCTCAGATAAAAGTGGTAGAAACATTTGTATACCTGGAGATAGCTATACATTGAGATATCTCTAGGTATGCAGCTTTAAATAATTACCCACTGTTTATTAAATTTAAACAGAAAGCTATAAGTTGGAGTAAACTACCGCTTTCAGTAGTGAGGGTAAACCTTATTAAAATTATATGGATGCCACAATTATTATACGCTTTACATAATGCTCGGTTGTGGCAGGTGCTATACGCCGTATGCTCATCTAGAAAAAGCTCAATGCACGCATAAAATTAGAAACATTGCATGAGGATAAGGAGAATGGGGAACTGGCCGTTCCAAACCCATTCCTATATTTTTTGTCAGCGCAGCTCCAACATTTAAAGGGTTGGGAGGAAGACATGGGGATTGATCCAATTAGGAAAATACTGTCTACGCTATTTTCGGGTGAAAAATTGGCAGATTGTTTAGAGCTGGGCAAATTCAGACTAGCCAGGCAGTTCCCCACTTTAGCTATGATAGATTAGGTTTGAAATAGGATTAAAGATCATTGCCAGTATAAGGGGTATACTGATTACACCCATATTAGTAAGAATTTCAACTTTCTAGATCTATTAAAACTGCACGGATTTAATCAATTGTCAGAAAAAGGCTGTGGGGGTCATTTACTATAGCGCTGCCACAAAATAGCGGCAAAATTACTGCGATTTGCGGTAAAATTACTGCAATTTCGTGGCAAATTACCATGATTCACGGTAAATATCGCTAAAACGGTATTCACAATAGCGCTGGTGGCAAATTGCTCCCAAAATGGAATTCACTATTGCTCTCAGGTCACAGATAGCACCCAAATCCTTACTCTAGTCAGGACCTGGAGTATTGCAAATAGAAATAATGTTTAGAGCATGATCTGATCCCCTAAATTGTACAAAAATATGCAGTATATTGTTTAACCACTTCAATACCAAGCCTGTTTCTTGAATTCTGTGTTTACCAGTTAAAAACAGTTTTTTTTGCTATAAAATTACTTAGAACCCCCAAACATTATATATTTTTTTCCTAACACCCTAGAGAATAAAATGGCGGTCATTGAAAAAATTTGTCTAGTACGAGATTTGTAATAAAGATAAACGTTATGAGGTCCAGGACTGATCTCATTCCTAAACCCACGATAGACACTGGACTCTCGTTATCACTTAAGGTAAAACCCTCGTTAAACGGTGGTCGCGATAACACTTATGGCAAAATCGCTATAAATGGCACTTAGTACCATTAAACGGTGCTTTAACGTCATTAAAATGGCGTTTAGC